>PVJA010019031.1:0-38956 GCA_004027025.1 Myocastor coypus
CCTTCTTTGTCAGTGGTGTGTGCAAAGCCATCTGTTCTCTTTAGAAAGGCAGTGAGGACTTGTGGGGACAGTGAGGCTTGTCAGCACCTGGAAGACAGGCCCCTGAGTACATCATTATCCTGTCCTCGGCAGCACACGTGTGGGGCCCTTTCAGGCTGCCTTTCTGGCTGAGGTTGGCATACACGGGGAGGAGAGTATCAGCAGTCAAGGAGAGTTGCTTATTAAATTACTCATCTCAGTTTTAGAGAACAGCTGCTAAACCAAACTGGCTAAAATATCTTCACAGCTATCCACAGCATATGTTTGAATACAGATGCTCACTCTAAGTAACTCAAAAGCTTTAGAGGTTGATAAATGTTCAGCTGTTTGAATATGAAGTCAAGGCTAAATGGCTTGTCAAGATGCTTAGCTTCTGCCACTTTTAGAAGTAGAATAAAGTCAGGTTTTCTTCTAGTCTGAGCAGATGAAAAACTAAATTAGTAAAAATATTCTTCTATTGCTTTTAATAGAGCATCAACTATTTTATTTTACTTATTCTTAGTAATAAAAATCTTTCAATGCTGCTTGATTCAATATAAATCATAGGATTATATATTTATACAGTAAAATGTAGTAATTTATAATCTAATATATATACATAAATATATATACATCCTATAATTTCTGGTGACTTACTTCTTATGATAGGTAGAAAGCTCATCTCAAAAGACTATCTGTTAAAGGTTGATACACTCAGTTAATAGCTGTCACAAATATGGATTTGAGATAAGGGACTGTGTCTTCAGGACTTGATATCAAGCCACTAGCTAATCCTCATAGGTCACTCTATGACCATCAAATTAAAACAAATTTTAGTTATAACTAGTTTTCTGATGCTTGTGTTAGTGGCCTCGAGATGAATGGGGTTTTATAACCCATTGGAAATCACTTTTTAGTCAAGTGGTTCTGATTTGAAGTAAGGGCATTGTATTTGTTTTGTTTTGTTTTGTTTTCTAAACAGAGGTCAATTCCTCCTGAATTCTGAGCTGAATTTAGCTACAAAATGAAAGGTTAGAAAACCTAGTTTTGTATTTGAACTTTTTTTTACAGCATAAATTATTGGCTCAGGTAGTCTGTAGTATTTTTAAAAATTGAGACAACATTGGAGATTATTGTAATACAGGCTCTTTCAGTTTTGCTTTAGCTTCTATTTCCTTATAGATCTTTATTAAGTGAATTAGATAAAAGTTCCTTAGTTTTAGTAGTGATGCATACAAATGAATTTAAGCCTGCAGAAATTCCCTAGTCAACTATAATCCCAAATAATCTTTAATATATTCTTTGATTAGTGAGATCCTTGATTGCTCTTATCTCTATACACAATGCTAAATTTACTGTTCAATCCATAATATCACTATTGACCTGAGAAATTCTACATTTGATTTTCTTACATATTCATATTCAATTCACTTTTAATTTAAAGAAAGTTAAAATAATCCAGTGATTATATCATATTTCAAAAGAATTCTCCAGCCATCACTCCAGATATCACAATAAGTCCTATTTTTGTGAAAGAGTTCTTCACATATGTAGGTCCCGAGTATTACAGAATGAGGGAACGTGGAGCCAGTATTCTCAAGAAAGATATAAGTAGACATTTAGACTTACAGTAGCCCACGCTTCACTTAAAATATTAAAATAGATTAAAGAAATCTCTATGTAAATCAAATGGTTTCAAATAGGCAATACATAAAGAATAGTCATAAAAGCTTGCAAAATTTTTCTTTAAAATTGGTATCTATAATTTGAAATTATCTTTACAAGAATGAACTTTCCAAGCATTATGCTCACTTTCCTCAGTTTTTATGGCTTTCATGAGAGGAGAAAAATGATAAAGAATAAATCACTGTTGAATTTAAAATATCTACAAATGGGACAAATTTATCTATCCTGGATCTTCCTTGAAATAGACTGTCCAAGATTCAGTAATGGAGTTTTCTCTTCAAGGCTTTTGTTCTTTTCTAAATCAAAGAAAAATCTTCATGGTCTTTGGACAATGTTAGTACAGCTCAACCTGGGAATGACTTTTACTGTAGCTAAAAGCTCTTTACCATCCAATGAGCACAACTCATATTTCATAATACTATTTATTTCTATTTTAAATTAGATTCATCCTATTCTATTGTGACATTGTTAAAAGATGTAAAAATTTTAAAAAAGTATTGTGCCAGCGAGACAGTTCAGCAGACTAAGTGCCTACTTAGGTAATCACAGGGACCAGGGTTCGATCCCTGGCAGTATATGTCATACTAACCCTGCCCATACTAACCCTGCCCCGGGGTCCGCTAAGCAGGTAGCACATGCCTGTAAGGAATCCCAGCACTAGGGAGGCTGAAAACAGGTGGATCGCTATGAATCTGAGCTGCACAGTAAGTAACTGCACATATATACAGAAGAAAAAAGAAACAAAAAAAAAAGAAACTAAAAGAAAAAGTATGAGCCGGGCGTGGTGGTGCACGCCTGTAATCCCAGCACTTGGGAGGCTGAGACAGGAGGATCAGTGCGAGTTCGAGACCAGCCTGGGCCACAAAAGTGAGTCTAGGGCCAGCCTGAACTGCATAGCGAGACCCTGTCTCAAAAAGAAAAAAAAAAAAAAAAAAGAAAAAGTATGTACTTTTAATTTACATTTTCACAATTCACCTTCATTCACACTTTAAATTCCTACCTGAATTATACTCACTGCTTTTACTTCCAGTATAATTTTCTATGATCATAAAATTTATCTTTCTAAAATTTAATTTGTATTACATTTATAAATATGTTGTGCTTTGGGACCCGGCAGGATGGCTCAGTGTTCTAAAGCACCTGCTTGGGAAAGCTTGGGTGGCTTCAGGGACCTCGGTTTGATCCCCGGCACCACATGCTGCTCCAGCCCTGCCCTCATGGTGGGCTGAGCCTGTCATAAAAATGAGTGAATAAACAAACAAATGTTCTGAAACAAGAAAAAATAAATAAAATGAAAAATTAAATAAATAAATAAATATATTGTGCTTTAAATTATCTTATGTTGGAGTTTTTCCCTCTATGTCTTAAATTTTTATATTTTTTGAAATATTATAAATAAATATTTGAAGTCCAAATTTTCTTGTCTTTTCTAGAAAATTCTATAGAATTTCTTTTAAATTATCTTATTGTTTTATTACTTCAGAAAACTTTTTATGGCAAAGATTCTCAGTTTATTATAGATAAATCAAATATCTTTTTGGAAAACCTCATGTGAAGTGACTTCACAAAGGTTTGCTTTCCTTCATCTGCCTTCTTGATCCCCTCTACCATTTTGGCTTCTATAAGAATATGAAATAGTATTTGATTTAACCAGGCATATTTCACTTAAACAAGTATGGATGCAACTATTTCTTTTCACCTTTAAATCCTACATTACCCTCCCACTTTAAAAGAAGACAAACTATGATTCTGACAGTAATAACGTTGAATTTTCATCATGGTGAAATTCTTTTCTATTAATTTACCCACTCCTTTTCTCCACATTCTGGAATCAGTGTCTCTTATAGGGTCTGTGTGAATAGATAGTCTTCCAATGGCAGCTGCTTTGTTCCTATCTTGTGTGACTAGCTTGTTTTCCTCATTTAATTTTAGATGCATAATGTGAATATAAATGCAAGTAAATCATAAACACAAAGCTTGATTTTTTTTAAATGAGTACCCATTTGCCAGGAAGAATAAAAGTTTAAGCCAAGATCATCAGCTCTTCCTGGTTTTTACAATCAGCTTCCCTTGAAAGTGAAAAAGATTCATGAACTAGAAATTCACGATTAGATTTCTTTAACTGGTAAAGCTGATCTTATTTAGATTGTAAGTTAGTTGACTTTGAGTCAAAAAGGATATTGCCCTGGATTGGGGCACCTAATCAAATGAGCTTTTGCACAGAGTCCAGGCCCTCCCTGTATGGACCTACTTGGAGGTGGGGAGACTTCTGTACTGCTTCAAGGATTGTATTTCCCTCCTTTCCAGGAAGCAGAGGCTGAAGGCAGCACAGCAGCTAGTACCAGCCAGTTGACTGTCCTGAGTCTTTTCTCTGAGAAACTGAGTGTTGCTAACAGCCATGTGACCTGAGAAGAGGACCCTGAGCTTCAGAAGGAACAGCCCAGCAAACACACTGATTAGCTCAAGACCTGAATAAAAACTCCCAGTAGAGACCCATTTAAATTAGGTCCCTATTCCAGAGTCATAGAAATTGTATGCTAACAAATTTTTGGCATTGTATGTTTTCATGGCAGTGCAGGTAGAACTTGAAGCCTTACATATGCTGAATAGTTTGTTTAACACACAACTAGCTCATCGACTCTTTTATTTCATTTTATTTTTAGTTCTAAGTTTTCCAGGATGGCCTTGAACTTAGGATCCACCTGCCTTGGCTCCCAGATAGAAAGAATTACAGGTGTGAATCATTGTGACTGTTCCTATGAGATACTCAATTTGTGAAGATGTTTTACACAAGAAGAGGAGAGCAACAGAGTAGACAGTTGGCCCAAGCGTGTAGACCAAACAACATCCTGGTTTCAGCATTACAGGAGCAACTGTTGTACTTTCTCCTGTTGCCATACTCTAGATTAATCACCTTATCAACCTCAGAGGAACTTTGCTGGTTTACATTCTCTATAGTTGGCATCACACATAATCTATGTAAGCTTTGCCCTTAGTGACTTGCACTCAATATTATATTTGTGAGCTGTACTCACTTTTGACATAGCATTCCTTCATTCACTCTCATTGATACGCAGTACTATATAATTTTTTTGAATGTAGCAAGCTGTGTTTATTCAGCAAACACCTGAGTGACACTTCAGGATTTTCTAAAAGAATATTACTTTTCTGCAATTATTCTTTGGGAAATATGTATATATTTTGGTTATGTATAAAAGTATGCAATATTGTCCATTTTCAGCTTATGAAGGCAATGATCCACATTTTTACCTAAAGGTAAAAACAATTCACCTTCTTAAAATAGTTTACTTTTTGAATTGTACTGTTTATGGCCATATGTGTAGGTATGTTTATATATGTAGATTATGGGCCTACTAGTGTATCTCTATGCTGAAAATATCTGGCAATAGTACTCATCATTTTGATTCTTTTAAAATTGATCGTTGATGAAAAGTATTTTAAATGTTGTTAATTTTGGTTTAAAATTTTATCATTAATAAATAAATTTTCTTAAAATTTATTTTATTGCTCTTCTGACACATTTAAGTTGCTCTTTCTGTACAGGAATATTTTGCCCAGTATTTACTTCTACTTCTCTACATTTGCACCTTCTAAGCTCTCTGCATAATTGTTTTTGTTTTGTTTTGTTTTGTTTTTTATGGCTGGCTCAGCCTGCCCTGACGCAGCATGTGGTGCTGGGGATCAAACCGCGGTCCCTGAAGTCACCTAAGCTTTCCTAAGCGGTCGCTTTAGACCACTGAGCCATCCTGCCAGGCCCTGCTCTCTGCATAATTGTGGTCTTACGGCAAATAATTTCTTTATTTCTTTTTCAAAAATAGCCTTTTATCTTTGTTTCTTTGGATTACTTATAAATTTAGGCTGAATTTTTTATGCACACATTCATACCCACCCCACATACATGAACAGTACAAACTTGCCAAAATACTAATTGCATTATCGTTGAATCTGCTTATTAACATATGCCCAAAATTACGTGTTTATATTATTGAGCCTTCTCATCCTTATTTGTTCTAGGATAGTTTATTTTACTCAATTTTGTTTTGAATTTATCATTGAGTATGTCTTATACATATTTTCTAAACCTTGGATATTTCTGATGTGTGAAAAATGGAAAATAAGTAGAAAGAAATTTTTTGAAACTACGTAATTATTGGCTTTTTTCTGATAAGTAGAAATAACTTAATATGGTTAATCTTAATTAAGATTTTTGTTTTTGTTAAAAATGATGTGATGTACAATTAACTGTTATGCTATTTTTCTTCTAATCATTTACGTTTTATATTCTTTTTCATATTTATAGTATGAAAACCATAAGTTTAAACAGAATCATGACAAAAATTATTTTCTTCATATCTAATTTCCAAAGAATGCCTATAAACACCTGTTCATTAATTATGAGGTATTGTTTCTTAGTTGTGTATGCAATCTAAAATTAAAGAAGTTTCTTTCTACGCCAACTTGCTAAGAATTTTTATAATGAATACATGCTAAGGGGCTGGGGAGATAGCTCCGTGGCATAAGTGCTTGTCTGGCAAGTGCAAGGTCATGAGTTCAAACCCCAGCCCCGCCCCCCAAAAAATGTTGAATTCTGGCAAGGATTCTTCTCTATCTATTCAGATAAACTGATTAATTATTTTAGCTTTTTAGTTGAAGGTGGGAAATTAATTTTCAAATGTTAGTTTATCATCAGTAAAATACACCCTATTTTGATCTTGCATTAACTTGTTTTCTTAAAGATAATAGTATCAAAATTAAAATTGAATGGTGCATTCTTCTCTGTTCTTTTGGTGTCCTGCATCTGATGAGCTGCTTGTATAAATACTATTGATCGTGTTTAGTTTTAACCAAGATTGTACATTATGGACATTTACTCTGAGTATTCAATGAATTTAAAATTTAAATGCTACCAAACAGGCTAGTTTCAAAGACGTTTAATTTTTCAATAGTTAATCTGGTACTTATATACTATATACTCTTGACTTATTGCTTTTACAAGATAATTTTCTTTCTGAAAATTAACCAACCACTTCATTATGCTAATTTATAGTTATTTGCTTGCATTACCATTTTGTTTCTACAACATTTTTCACTTTACAATTACTTCAATTTAGTGTAAATTACCACCCATTCAAAATCAATAATTATCTGGGTCCAAGGATCAAACTCTCCTCCAAGCTGTTCTCGCAGGCCTGGAAAAGAAATAATTGCTGTACTAGAATATAATCATACGAGTTTGATGTGGTAATTCTTGGCTGATATCTCAGGTTAGTAGGGAAGTTGAGGCCAGAGGACCACACATTCAAGGGCAACCTGGCAACTTTTTAAGGTTATGTCAAAGTAAAAACAGAGTGGTACATAGCTCAGTGATAGAACACTTGCCTACCAGATAGGAAACTTAATGTTCTTTCCCCAGTGCTGCAAAAACTAACTACATTTACAAAACAACAACAAAAAAATATGTAAACAGCAGGGGGGAAAAGAAAAGCAATTGTTTATAAGTAGGAATCAAAAGGCTAAGAATGGAAATGATCAAGAAGAAAAAAAGTATTTTTTCTTGATATGCAAATAGAGCTAATGTCCATTTAGTTTCTGAAAGTTTTAAAAAACTTAAATAGTGAAGACCAGCAAAAGCAAATCAGAAATACCTTGAAATTCTGATCTTTCCTGTGCCCTCACTGCACCTCTTCATGGGGGATACCTGGAGGCCTTGACACCAACCTTTATCTCCACTGCTTTGTTATTTTCATTTTTTAGGCAAATTCTTTAAGTTTCTAAATTGTTCAGGATGGGTTCAATTTTCACATTGCTCCTACTGACCTTCCCAGAATGTTTTATTTTTCTTTTTGCTGATCAGTCCCAAGATTCTCAAGAATATCTAATTTTTTCTAATCCAAGTTATTTCTGTCATCACATAGCATATATTGCATATGGTGTGCCAGTGAGTTATGTGCATTGGGACTGATTAATCCAGTCACATTCTCTAATAGAGGCATTTTGTTACTGTTCTCCCCTAAATAATTGCTATTTATTCAGTATTTTCTTCAATGGAGTAATGTGAGTTTCTAGGTATATATCTCTAGCTTTTCAGGTTATGTAAAAAAAGCTTTTCAATCATATGATTTATTATGGTCTATTACCTGACTTCTCATGCCGAACTTCTCTGGAATGCAAATGTCAAATTTTTCTGATCTGACCCTGAATACACATATAAGGAATATTTCCTATAAGTATGCAGGTGCTAGCCATTTGGAGGCACCAGATGGTTGCCTTTGTCTTCCATACCTTTGAATTAGAAGTTGGTTCCTTGCACTGAAGCTTTCATTTTTACATTAAACAAAATACACTGTTTCTTTTCAAATATAAATGTAGCTGGAGACTAAGAACTGATGAGTAACAGATGTAAACTCCCCAAGGCCAATCATGAGTTGAGTTTAGGGTTTAGCACTGGCTCAGTTCTCTAAATTGTGTGCTAGATTAATAGTTGAGTAGATCTGCATTTGTAATAGATACTATTTTTTTTTCTTTCTTTTTGAGACAGAGTTGCACTATGCAGTTTAGGCTGACCTTAAGCTTACTTTTGTAGCCCAGGTTGGTCTTGAATTTGCACTTATACTCCTACCTCAGACCCTCAAGTTCTGGGATTATAGGCATGCACCATCATACCTGGCAATAGATACTAATTTTATCTTTCCATTCTGTTTCCTGATTTTTGCTTTTTGGTACCAAGGATTGAACACCAGGTCCTTGTGCTTTTCAGGCAGGCACCTATGCCACTGAGCTATATCCCCTCATATCTTTTGTACTCTTCATGGATTTATAAAAAAATTAGCTAAAACTTTGAAATAACAGAAAATTTCTATGAAAGTCCCTTTTAATAAATTAATAAATAGAATTACTATAATTAGCATGTATAAGCAAGTTAATCAATGCATTTCTTATTCTATTAAAATTTAAAATGGTTTTACATGACAAATTATAAACTACATCTTGCAGCAAATTGAGAATTCTACTGACTGCGAAAAACAATTGAATTTGTTTTTACAAAGCTTGTGCATATAATTATGTATGAAGCCAAGTCATTCATTTTAAAAAGACCACAAGTACTACAGAGAAGATGCAAATTTTGTCTACTTTGATTAGTTATCATGCTTTAAAATTGTAATTTTGGGGCCTGGCAGGATGGCTCAGTGGTCTAAAGCGCCTGCTTGGGAAAGCTTGGGTGGCTTCAGGGACCACGGTTCAATCCCCAGCACCACATGCTGTGCCAACCCTGCCCTTGGAGCAAGCTGAGCCGGCCATAAAAATGAATGAATAAACAAATAAAGGTTCTGAGACTAGAAAAAAAAATAAAAAAATAAAATTGTAATTTTATTCCTTGTGTGAAAAGCTATTCTTCATGTTTTTCAAACTATTTCAGACATATGCTACTAATCAAAGTTGAAGTTAAAATACACTGTGCATATCTTTGACATTACCAAATATTTTATTTTAGGAGACTACTTATTTGATTTTAAGAATAAAAGTTGATTTTCAAAATAAAAATAAATAATGTAAAGTTCTAATAAAGAGCTCTAATCCATGCTGCTTTCATTGTTTCTACTATGGTATTATTGTACATGTTGTCTTTATAAATATGAGCAGATGAGAACTTCAAATATGATAAGGAAAACAAGAAATAAAATAGAAATACATAAAAGCTTCACTTTGACATTTTGAATAAAATTACCGAGGAACAATTTTTTAGGTATAAAATATAAAATTTATTTATGCTCATGAGTAAAGATAAAGGTCTGCATATAATTTAGGAAGGAAAATCAGCCCCAACCCCAAAATATAAAAATTCTATGAAACTACAACACGTGCAATTTCTACAACTTCAGGCTAATTTTTACCTCTAGGCCCAATTCACTAATTGTCTAAAGTTTTGACCTAGATTAATTATCTTTCTTTTTTCATTTGCTTTGAAGCATGAAAACTTAATCATCTCCAGAAAAATGAAAAATTGAAAATTCATAATTATCTCACAGCACCAAGCCCAATACCCTCAATTTCTATTTTATTTTTAAATTATTGGTGCAATTTAGATATACATAATGATAACATTCATTATAGGGAATTTGTACCTGTATATGACATATCCTGATTCCTCTTTCTTTCCCATTTCCCTCCCCTTCCTTTATATCCTCATCCCCTCCTTGTATATAAGGCTTGGCTTCCATTTTATTCATGATGAAATGGAGACAAAATTTGTAGCTTTTTTATACAACTGAGCAATACTCTACCATAAAGTAGAATAAACTGAAGACTTTTATAAATAAATGAATGGTCCTTGAGACCATACTCTTAAATTAAATTAATCAGGCAAAAGTAAAATGAAAGTGTAAATAAGCAGCAAGACATAGTCTAGATATCATCAAATGTTAAGAAGTTGTTCAGAAGAGTCAGCGGTATAGCTCAGTGGATTAAGCGCTTGCTTACGGAAGCACAGGGGCCAGGGTTCGGTTTCTGGCCCCTCCTGCTGTGCCGGCCCTGCTCGTAATTGTGCTGATCAGTCGATGGAGTCTGGGCGTGGAGGCAAGCGCCTGTAATCCTAGCACTTGGGAGGTACAAGCAGGAGGATCACTATGAGTCAGTAGTGAGATCCCGTACAAAAAAAAAAACAAAGTTGTTCAGAAAGGAAGAGAAATGAGGTGGGGACAGAAGGAACTAGGAACAGAGATAAAATGGAAATACAGTCCCCTCATGGAATCCATGATTGAAATCTAATGATAAAACTTAGCTTCATTTCTGGATAAGTTTATTTTTACATATTACAAGATAATTCTTTTGTATTATTTTGGAGAACCTTTTTTTTTTTTTTTTGTACAGGGTCTCACTGTACAGCTTGGACTTGCAGTATTCCTCTTGTTTTCAATACCCCCCAACACACACACACACAGCTGTAGTTACAGGATGTATCACCAGACCTGGTCTCTAATACAAGCTCAGCTTGCTGCAGGGGTGGAGCCAGCATGCAAAATTTTTAATTATAACTATTTAAGCTTTTACCAATGACAAAAAAAAAGACCTACCATGTTTTGTCATGGAAGTTTTTCTTCTATTTCTGCCATTAGATACCTTTGAACTGTTACAGGGACACTGAATTTCATAATAGCAGAAAAGGCATCACATTTCCTTAAGTTTATAATTCAAGGTTAGATTTTGTTATGTTTACAAATGTAAGACTATCCAAGAAACATGATTTTTATCTTCTTGACAACTTTAAAAGAGAGATTCTAATGGAGAGGTAAGAAAAATGTGTAGCAGGATTGATATGAGGATATCATCCCTTGGGGCTGTGGAGATGGCTCAATAGACTAAGCACTTCCCTGGTAAGTGCAAGGGTCTGAGTTCAATACATGGTTCCTAAAAAGAAAAAAAAAAAAAAAAAAAACACCCAAAGACCCAAAGATAGCATTCTTACTATTTCTCAAATACTATTTAGAAGTTTTGATTGTAGCACTTTCTTGATTATGACTTCCTTGTTCCATTTGTGTAGACGAGAGCGACAAAAGAGAGATGAAAATTATACTGCTTCTGACATATATTTCTAATATATATATATATATATATATATATATATATATATATCAGGACCTTTTCAAATATGGATTTAAAAAATATATTTGGTGTAAACATCACTTAAGGACCATAAATTTAGCTGCGGCTTCTATTTTGAAGTTAAGTAAAAGTGAACAGTATGATGTGGAGTTACTTCATTTCTGCATTTAGAGGTTCCATTATACTCTGTCGGATGGCCTGTCCCTAAAGAGATCACTACGGGGGGGAGGGTACCTTCCATGTCACTCCTGAAGAGACCCTCTCTCATATATTTCAGTCACTACTCTAAATACTGCAGTCCAAGAGCTGGACAGATAGCTCAGAGGACTAAAGCACCTGCGTAGGCAGCGAGCATCAGCTAGGGTTCAGTTCCCTGTGTGCAGAGCTGGCCCTGCCCCTAGGGCATGCTAAGAAGAAGATCAAAACCGGGAGTGGTGGCACAGCCTGTAATCCCAGCCCTTGGAAGGCTGAAAACAGGAGGATCACTATGAGGTTGATCTATGTAGTGAGATTGTGTACATCCTGAAGACCTTGTCTTAAATTCATAACAAAAAATAAAATGAACAAATAAATAAATAAATACTGCAGTTCATGTCATTCTTTCTCTTTCTCTCCCTTTCTTTCCTTGCTTAATTTATAAATTGTTATACCTCTTTTCCAGTATAGTATATAATTCATAGTTTAACGTTTGTCAACTCTAGAAAGAACTTGTTTCAAGACAGACTCAATGTGATAATCGTTTTAGAACAGGATCTAACTCTGATTTCTCATCTTTAAAATCAAATTTTAAGGGGCTGGGAAGATAGCTCTGTGGCACAAGTGCCTGCCTGACAAGTGAAAGGTCATGAGTTTGAGCCCCAGTCTCAAAAAAAAAAAAAAAAAATTAGAGCTGGGAAGAGATCTCAATATCATAAATGTCTGTTTGTCAAGCACAAGGTCCTGAGTTTGATCCCTGATTTAAATAAATAAATAAATAAATAAAGCTCAAATTAGAATTATAACAGAAAAAATTACAAGTGCTACAAATTTTCACTTCACAAACTAATGTGAATTTCACAGTAGTTATTGTAATACACAGTGTTGTCTTCCAACCAGTTTTTCATATTACCAGATATATACATGTAAAATTAAAGAAGGAAGAAGACAGAGAAATGTATAAGAAATTAAAAAGACGAAAAGGAGAAATAATTGAAAAAAAGAGACCAAGAGAATTAAAGCATTAACTGCTTCTTTCCATAGGCTAGCACAAATGCACTGAGTTGAGGAGTAAAAACCAGATTTTAAAGTTTGACCTATATGATTGCCGTAGAGAGGCCAGTCCGAAAGCTTTGCATGGAATTATTCCTAGCATGGTACCTAAACAGGGAATACTCTCATAGATTCATTCCTCCTTTCCATGGCTCAAACTAAAATTTTGTTACATCTCTTCTGTCTCATATTTGTTGTATGGTGTGAAAATTCTAATGACTTGGCTCAAAGTTTTAGGATTATTTTAAATTTGGGGGGACTGTTATTTTGTAGTAATTTTATCATATGTAAAGAAGGCATCCCTAGGGTTCTGAGATAAATAACACATATTTCATTTCATTTGAGAAGATGGCAATTTATGGTTTTTCATAAGAACTTTAAAAAATTTTTTTTTGCAGAACCAAGGACTGAAATCAGGTCCTTGTGCTTGCCAGGCAAGCACTTTTTCTACTGAGCTATCTCCTCAGCCTCTTCATAAGAACATATTTTTAATGTTAGAAAAAGTACTTTGAAATATGACCACGGTTTGCTGCTATAATATGATTTTTCTCAATTATTAAACTGTAAGTACTATAATTTAATAATAATTCAAAAATGGACTTATATTTATTCTATCATTTTAGAATGCACAGAGACAGGCAACTCTAAACAGATAGGCAATAATTAAAAGAAGCTAAAAGACAGAGATTCCAATCAAATGAACTTCACACATATGGCTCAAAAATAATAAAAAATGAATAAAGAAGGGTCATTTGCAAGGGACAAGAAAAAATAAGTTTTATGTGAATAAATTCCTCCTGTACTTTTCACATGATCAAGCTGATAATTAGAGTTCAAGCTGTTGGCGCAGATGAAGAACAGTATGTGATACCAGGGCTGGATCTGTGCCTAAGGTCTCTTATGTCCCTTTGTATCACTGTACCACTAACAGAAAAAGTCACCGCACCAGCCAAGAATTATCCTTGGTGCTAAAATTAAGAAAGCTACTGGAAGGTGACTAAAACAATTTTTTTCTCTAAGGATGCTTCAATTGCCGTGTCATAAAAGAGGTTCAGTGGAAACCAGTGATGTCTTTGAGTCTAACAAATCTCAATAAATGAAAGATTCCTGTGTGTAAGGGGCACCAAGATAGATTAAGGAGCATAAGGCAACACCAAGATAGATTAAGCCCTTCAAATTGATGCAACTTTTACATTATCATATTTATAATATTTTAAGCTTATATGTAGATATTGAGTGAATAATTAAATATTATAATTTAAAGAATATGTCTTGAGTGATACAGGGCCTGGAGGTCAGCTCAACATGATGTCCATGTGTCCAGGTGGAACTCAGCTTCACAGACAGTTACCATCTCTCAGGTTTCTAATGCTGGCAACGATTCCTTTGACACTACCAGAGAGGTTTTTTTTTTTTTTTTTTTTTTTTTTTTTTAATATAGTTTTTATTTTGAGCCCATGAGCTGCAAGATTAGGGATTTAAACTTTAATATGATCTAATGAATTAGTTTTATTAAAATATCCACATGCTTTATTCATATGTATGAATAAAATGCATTATTTTGGAAGTAGTTAAAAAGTGACTTTAATGCATTTCTGTCATGTGTGTATTATATTTAGAAACCACAATTTAAAGCAAGTCAGTAGGGAATTAAAAATATGTAGAAGTTGACAGCTCACCCATAAAACTAATCTTTGCTAATTATAAAATGTGTTTTCCACTTGGGTCATTAACCCATAACATTTTGCATAATATGATTTATGTTATTATTTTTCAAGTATGCCTTAAATCACTATGTAATCAATATCATTATATATATCATCACTCTAAGACAGTGAAAATGAAACATTTTTGACTCAATTATATTTTTCATATAGGGGAGTGAACCCTATTTTTAAAACATGAAAAGAATATGTAAAACCTGGATCAATTAACCATCAATTAATGACATGATGACATGTCATTTCAATTTTCTCACTAATTAATGCTTTGTATATCTCAGTATGCTGTGCAAACTAAAACTGAGATGAATATAAGATTTATTTCTGTATCCCCTAACCCCTTTCAAATATTGTGATATATAGATGAGAAAAGCTCTGATATTCATGAGCAATGAACATCCCTTATTTATTAAAAGAGTTTGAAGAGCTACTTTGAAACAAAATAAAAGAAAGAAAGAAAGAAAGGAGAGTAACTACAGTTGACCCCCAGGTCACATAGTAAAAAACTGTCTTCCATCAATGTTGCCCATATTTGGAACCAAGTTTAATAACACCAATTCAAAATTTTTGTTAGTTGAATCTATCTATGGAATGAACAAAGATAATTGGCTTTGGAATTCTGAGTTAGTGGGAATTTGGCACCTTAAATTTTCTTTCAACTGTCTTTTGTATTCTTTTAATTTCAGGTAGCCATTTTTTATGTTTGTATTTCATCCAAAAAGCAGAAAGTATTATGGAAATAATTATAGATGTTTTGTCATTTCAAAAGAATTAACATGTATATAGGCGGGACAATTTGTATGTGTAGAATCAGACTGTAATTGAGAGTTTGTCTATAACAGTCTGATCAGCTTCGAAGAATCATAAAAGTATCCAGGTGGTTCTTTATTTGGATACATTTCCCAAATGAAATAAAACACATCCTTCTCTAATGAAAATACTACTGTCCAGTCGTGTATTAGTCAGTGTAGTAGCTATGAGCTACATGTAGATATTTAAATATAAATAATTCAAATTAAATAAAATGTGAAGTTGTTCTCATTTCCACTCATCATATTCCATGTGCTAAGTAGCCACAAATATAATTCGGCTGGACCAATTGTAAAAGATCTTTATCATTGCAAATATTTGTATTAGTGATGCTCTAGCTAGAAAATGATCTAGGTGATCTTTTATTCATTAATTAGTAACAAAATTGTGATATTCTTACAGTTTAAGTTTTAACTCTTCCTTTTTTAAAACTTCTGCTATTTATTTATATCATGCATGTGTATTATAGTGGAGAAAGAATAAAAGTGAAATACATCTACATTATTTTATATATAAACCATAATCTACATCAATTTTGATGTGAATAATAAACTATGCACTTTATATGTGTCAAACAAATTTTTCTAAGCACTTAGATGATTTATATTTTAAAATATCTAGAGAAAGTATTCATACAAATCTAATAACCATTCATTTCTTTAATCATTAAACAAAACAACAGTGTCATGGTATTGGGAAGATCTGGGCATAGCCTCAACACAGCCCTATCCCAAAGGACTGGGGACAGAGCCAAACAGAAATCAACAGCCCACTCTCAATTACTTGGAAAGGCAGGATTTTGGGATAGACAAAACCAACCAACAGATATCTACAAATATGGAGCACACAAAGTATGAAACAGGCATACTGCAAATGTCTCTTCTTCTTCATGCTTTGCTATATTTATGTTTTAGCACAGCAGTTACAAAACTATCATAATTTAAGCCAATTAAACATGATTGTATATTTTATTTATTATTCATCCCTTATAAATTAGTGATTTTCATTAGTTTTAGCATTCATCTGTGACTACTGTCTGCTGCATTTTCAAACTACATAAACGAGGATTATAATATGCCTGTTAATAGTTAACTACAGGCATTTGAATGTTCAGAAATTCTTTAAAGCCCAAGACATGCTGTATGACACTTTCAATGTGGCTGTTTATTACCATACTTATGATTCCAGAGGTATGTTTTTTATTTTTTTTATTTTTATTTTATTTTATTTTATTTATTTTATTTTTTTTTTCTTGTTTCAGAACCTTTATTTGTTTATTCACTCATTGTTTTGGCTGGCTCAGCCCGCCCCAAGGTTAAGGCTGGCGCAGCATGTGGTGCCGGGGATCGAACCGCGGTCCCTGAAGCCGCCCAAGCTTCCCCAAGCAGGCGCTTTAGACCACTGAGCCATCCCGCCGGGCCCCCCAGAGGTATGTTTTTTAAATTCGTAAATCCTAATATCCTAACACTATTAGGCATTTTTTTCTCAAGGTTTGCCATGATCATATCATTTAAGCTCATTTGTTTAGGAGAAAATACAAAGGATACTGAAAAGAAGATTGACTTCTTTGCATTCATGTTCATAATCACACACGTACACACAAGAGCACGTGCAAGATGTCTTTTTAAAAATTTAATGTTGTAACATTGAGAAATTTATGCTTCTGATGTCATCAGTGGCTCACTTGTCTTAAAGTTATTACACCAAAAAGCTAGTCTACTGAAGGTCAATAGTCTGCTGAAATCTTTGTCTGACTTAGTTTTCCCAAATCTTAGCAAAGTAGCGACTTTCCTCTTTGAGTCAATCACCGACTTCAGTCTCAGACTTTCTCGGGTGACCTGCTTATCTTGTTGAGTATTCTACCTTGCATGTCAGTAGTGTCCCGGATTTTACATTGGAAATGATACGGGTCACTGATGCATCAAGCTTGTCACCTCCATCCATACTGAGGCATCTTCCTCCTGTTATCATTTATCTTCATTCTCTAAGACAGCCATTTAACCAAGAAGCTGTCTTCCAAGGGCCTCTGTCACAGTTGACCTTGTAGATTTCATTTTCTATCCAGTCGTTTAGTGAAGAAGTTATACTGTAGGAAAATTATGTCCCAATTTTCTCTGACAAGTGTATTATTTTATCAAACAAAATACTATCAGGTTTGTCGAGAGTACTTGTCTTCCTGTGATCCAGGTTGAGTTTTTCAAACAATACATCACTCACAGAGTGATCTGTTTTCTCAGTTCTGATCAGCATTTCTTGTTTCCTCCAGTCACACACTCACACACACACACACACACACACACACACACACACACACACACACACACAATGTATCTTTTTTTCTTTGTAGTAAAAATGCTAGAATTTTCTTCAACAGTTCTCCCTCGCTCTCACCTATTTCTCCTCTTTCCTCCTTTCTTTTATTCTTTCCTTCAGTTTTTCTCTCTTCCAGCTGTTCCTCTTTCCCTCCCTTTCTCCCAGTCTTTCTTGTATTTTTCCTTTTCTTTTCCCTTCTTTCTCTTCTCTCTTCTTTCTTTAGGCTTTTCTTTTTCCTCTTTCTTTAATGCTGAAGTTGAATCCAGGGCCAGGGTCATGTTGAGTGCATGCTGTCTGACTAAGCTACTCTAACTTTAGTATTTTTGTATCTTTTGAGAATAATATTTGAAAATCTCTCTTACATTTTCAAGATTTGGGAAACGTGCAAACCATCTCTACATATTTTACCTTCTTTAAATTTATACTTGTTTTTATGAGCTATGTGCTAGTGTTAAACAAGGACTTCAAATATAGGAAAGAATTTTTTTTTTTTTTTTCCCCAGAGACAGAATGATTTTGGGGAAAAAAATCCCCACCACATATGAATGAACATATTAACAATTTTATCTAACTAATACGATAAAGATCCTAGACAGAACCCTGGACCCCTCCCCCAAAAAAAGTAGACACATTTCAAGTATTTTAAAATAAAGTTACATAATTAAGCAAATCTAGAGTTGTTGCAAGATAGTAATGCTTACGTTTAATTTGTCTGTTATTGGCAAAATTGAATAATAGAAAGAATTTCCTACAGATTACAGCACACAATAGAACAAAAAAGCAAAAGACTAGCAGAAAATAACTCTAAAAAAAGTATGAAATAAATAAAGTTGTACATATATTTATGCTCTCATAAATGAAATACTACTTTTGATAATAATGTTGACTTTGAATTCCAAGCCCATAAGCGTTAAAACAGTACCTAATATCTAATGAGCAAAATTTCACACCATGTTTTTTGATCCACATCAAGTATTCAATTGCTCATTTAATTTTTTAGTTCACATAACTCACACCACGGATAAGGGTGCAGCAAACGCTCAAGGGAAGAAATTCACAAGTGACACCTATGACAACCTAATAGGTTCCAAAGAAGTATTGTGGTCTGTCTTCCTTTATGGAGCACGTGGGCACGGCCTGTGGGCACCAGGCTCATGGGACAGCCACTGCTTATCACAAGCAGTCTCTGATCTTGAGAGGCATCCAGAGAAGTAAGACCTAGGCTCCCACCTGTAGGTCCTCAGGGAAAGCATAGAGTCCCCAAAGTGGACCTTCTTATCTGTGGTAGTTCTCCATATCTGCAGCTTTCATGAGTAACACAGAGCACATTTTTAAAATAATGACATGCATGTCTTCCTTGATATTTTAATTGTATGATTTGTAAATGTCAAAATAATTCAAATTATATTTTATCATGTCCCTAGTGTAGAAAAGGAAATTTTGCTTTTTGATAGAAATTACTACATGGTTTCACCAACTGATAGTTGCTTGGCATTATTTAGTACCAATCTTATACTTGAACATGGACATTCATCTATGAAAATATCCTTCTTTTCTTACTATAGTTTATGGATTGTAATAAGCAGTGCAGTTCAGAGAATCTTATTACTAAAATTGATAATTTGTATGATCTTGGGCAAAGAATGCAACATTTATAAGGCTCAGACTCTTCCTGCATGATACAGGAACTAAAATTAAAATCAGCTTATCTGGACATAGCAACACCTACCTCTAGGTTCATAAAGCTCAGACAGGAAGATCACATGTTCTACTCGAGTCTGGGAAACTTAACTACTTAGCAAAACCCAGTCTCAACATAAAATTAAAAAAAAATTGAAAATGCCTTAGGATGAAGTTGGTGGTGACAGTATGAAGATTATACCCTAGTGCAAAAAAGTAAAAAAAAAAAAGAAAAACCTACTGTACAATATATAAATTCATTGCAATTGAAAGTAATCAACATATGGGGCCCAGTGGGATGGCTCAGTGGTCTAAAGCGCCTGCTTTGGAAAGTTTGGGCAGCTTCAGGGACAGCAGTTTGATCCCTGGCACCACATGCTGCGCCAGCCCTGCCCTCGGGGCGGGCTGAGCCGGCAATAACAATGAGTGAATAAACAAACAAAGCTTCTGAAACAAGAAAAAAATAAATAAAATGTTAAAAAAGAGAGTAATCAACATAAATAACAAAAACTACCACAAATTCAAGTCCCAAAGAACCTTTACTCTGCTGTGTATCAATTAATTCACTTCTCATTTCCTAAATACAGCTAACTTTCAATATTTTAAGGAGAACTTGGAATCTGGTATTTCAAAGATTTCCGTGAATGAGTATATGGTTTAATTGCTTTCTAAAGATTTGTGTCACACATTTGCAAACAGTTCATGTGAAGACCGACCAGCCTGAGACTGTCCATGTTTCCGTTGAGTGATCATAGTATATAGTTAACTCACCAGGATTGATACTGATATTTCAGTAAAGAGCTGAATGTTTCTTATGAGTACAAACAAGAGCAGAGGAAGCATCCAATTCTTATTTTTACCAAGCCTTTGTAGACAACACAAAGGGAAAATTGCAAACAGTAAAAAGAGGAAATTTCCAAACTTCCTTCAATTCTAATCTTTCAATACTGAGCTTTAACATTAGCTTTTTATTTTTTATTAATTAATTAATTTATTTATTGATTGATTGATTTTGTCTTTTTGAGACAGAGTCTTGCTATGCAGTTGAGGCTGGTCCTGAGCTCACTTTTGTAGCCCAGGCTGGTCTCGAACTCCACCAATCCTCCTGCCTCAGCCTCCCGAGTGCTAGGATTACAGGCATGCGCCACCATGCCCGGCTTATTGATTGATTTTGAGTCAGGGTCTCACTATGCAATTCTGGCTGACCTTGAGCTCACTTTTGTAGCCCAGGCTGGTCTCGAACTTGCACCGATCCTCCTGCCTCTGCCTAACATTAGCTTTTTAAAAGTACTACTGAGCCATAACTCTTCAGCAATACTATGAGGCATAACTCTTCCGAGATACTGTGTGTAATTTGTTCAGCTTGATTGCCTGAAAATCCCCATGAATCTTTCACCACAATCAAGATAACTGAAATACCCAGTACTTCACAAAGTTTTCTCCTGCCATACGAAGAAATTCATTCCAAGCTTCATTCCTCATTGTATTCTGAGGAGGTGGATGGGGACACACTTAACTGTCAGATAAAAAGCATTGTATTGTTTTAGCACTGGTTTTTGATCCATTAAGGAATCTGTAGTCAAAGGGAAAGAATAGAAAAAGGGGTTACACTGAATTATCAAGTGTAAAAACACTTTCTGTACGAATTCAACTGGCTACAGAGACCACTGACCACAGTGTGACTGCAGAAGAAGCCACCAACATTACAACAAACCGCCTTTGGTATGTAGTGTAATGCTGGATTTTTATAAATAATACCCATTATGTTTTGTATTTCCCATTAGATCTGGATGCACATTTTAGGAAGGAAAATTCTCCATCCCAAACAATCCAATGATATTTATGTTTGCATACCTTTGCTATGCAACCAGATCTCTGAGATACACTTTTCATATAAAGGACAAACTATAGCTTAACAAATAACCTTTAATCTTGGAAAACTATTATTAAAATGTCATTTCTGCTATAAAGTCTATGATATTCTCTGTGTTTTCTTTCATATTTTAAAATTTTAAATTTTAATTAAATGAGGAGCTGGGGAGTTAGCTCCGTGGCACAGTGCCTACCTGGCAAATGCAAGGTCATGAGTTGAAACCCCAGTCCTTCAATAAATAAATAAATAAATAAATAAATAAATAAATAAACAAACAAACAAATTTTAATAAATCTTAATTCTTAATCTTAAACTGAGTCATGTGTACATTTTTGCCTTGGCATTTACTTGTACACTGCTGCTCTTCAAAGTTAGTCAGTTTCCTAGATGGCAGTCATTGCCCATGGCTACACACTTGCTACTAAATGGAATGCTTTTGTTTCTTCTGGACTTCCTGGAACACACATGGAATTTCTCATTTTCACATATTTCCCATTTATTCTGTGTTTTGCTATATGTTACTAATAATGTGTCTTCATTTCATTATTTTTACTCTTAGTACCTATGATTAAGTCAAACATATCCTAAGAGGTTATAGTCACATGAGGAAATCTCCGCTTGTTAATTTCCTACATTTACTTATAGACCAAAGAACCTAAAGTTCTGGAGTAAAAGCTGTAGCCATTAACAAATAAAGATAGCATATTAAAATGTGTGAAATTACATTTTTCAGAGAATAGCATATACTAATTTAACTGAATTTTATATTTAAGGTTATCCTAGAAAAGTCAATTTAACTGTTTAAACATATTCTTTATTTTATTTTTTTAAGAATTTTTTATTTTATTTTATTTTATTGTTTCAGAACATTTGCTTGTTTATTTATTTATTTTTATGGCTACCTCAGCCTGCCCTGAGGGCAGGGCTGGAGCAGCATGTGGTGCCGGGGATCGAACCATGGTCCCTGCAGCCGCCTAAGCTTTCCTAAGCAGATGCTTTAGAACACTGAGCCATCCTGCCGGGCCCCTAAACTTATTCTTTATATAGTTTGTCATTTTTTTAATGTTTTCTAGGCTAGAGTAATTATATATATATATATATATATATATATATATATATATATATCATACATATTTAACTATCCTTACTTTTGATCTATCAAAATGATACTCCTGTTCTATAATTTCTCAGTGGATGTGATCGTTATTCTAATAATTCAGCAATTCCTAATTATATGAAATGACCTGTCAACATCCAAGAGGTGACCTCTTGGGTGAAACACATCAAAGCCAACACCAGACACACAATACTGTGGTGCCTTGGTCCAGATACTTAATTCTTCCCACAACCCTAGTCATGAACTGAATTGATCTTTAATCAAATCAAATTTCCCACAAGGGTCAGTGTCACTAGATTCAGAGTTTGTCATCCAGAGCAAAACTCTACTGAACCCTTCTGGTAGTGAAGCAAATTTTTTCTAAGACAGATGAACAGAACCTACATGACATTTCCTGTTGGGATCAGCTTTTAGGGAGGCAAAAATCTCGATTAGAAGTTTATATTAAATAGCTAGTTTTAAAACATTTTAGACTTATATTTACTCCTATCTAAAATTTCTAAATGTATTTGGAATAGAATTCACATAAGGATGAATATCTAACATTCCCACCATCAAAGTTACTATCCACCTTCTTTAATAATAGTTCTAGATTGTATTTGATGATTGAGATGTAAGAAATATATATATATATATATATATATATATATATATATATACATTTATCTTCTCAAGACAAGGTCTCTCTATGCAGTTCAGGCTGGCCTTGAGCTCACTTTTGTAGACCAAGATGGTTAGGAACTCACACTGATCATCCTGCCTCAGCCTCCCAAGTGCTGGGATTAAATGTATGCATCATCATGCCCACCAACAAATACTTTTAAAATTGGCTGAACAAGATTCTACTGTTTGAGCTGGGAGATAGCTCAGTAGAATGAGTGCTTCCCTGGCAAGCACGAGGTCCTGAGTTCAATCTCTGATACTGAAAAAAAAAAAGAAAAAGTCACATTTTAAAAAACAAGAAAAAGATTCTACTATTGTTGGAAAATATTTTAGGAAGATGATATCAAATGTATATCTATACATTTAAATATATCTAAAAATATTTTCTATATAACTTCATATTTTTTAAAAAATTTGTTCATTTTAATGAGAAAAAATAGCAATGAAACGGTTTCAAAAAAGGTTAGTAGGACAGTTAAATAATTAATACACTGCATGTTGTTGTCTTCATAGCAGTTATTCAGAGGACAAGATGCAGACCTGATACCTAGTCTAGACAATATTAATACAAATGTTTCTTCTCATTGAACTAATAGAAGGTAGCTGTATATCTATGCTATTTTGTATATACATATATATTTTTTTACTACAAAATGGCCCTTCATTTATACCCCCTTTTTTGTTTTATTTTGTCAGAGATGGCTGTTGCCTTGTAAAAGAAGCTATATTTGGAGAAGACTTTATTTTTTTAAATTTATTTCTAAGACTTTATTTATTTATTTATTTATTTATTTATTTATTTATTTATATTATGGCTGCCTCAGCCTGCCTTGGAGGTGGGGATGGTGCAGCATGTGGTGCCAGAGATTGAACAGCGGTCCCTGAGGTTGTCTAAGCTTCCTAAGCAGGAGCTTCAGATTGCTAAGCTATCTCACCGGCCCTTGGAGAAGACTTTAAAGGAACTTTTCATACTTGATGCCAGTTCAGATATTGTAGGTACTTGAATTCAGCAATACAGCCACATGTATAAATATTGCATAGTCTCCCTAGTGTAAGAACTCAAAAGAAGAAATAAAAATTGAAATGTATAGCTGGGCGTGGTGGCGCACGCCTGTAATCCCAGTACTCGGGAGGCTGAGGTAGGAGGATTGGTGCGAGTTCGAGACCAGCCTGGGCTACAAAAGTGAGCTCAAAGCCAGCCTGAACTGCATAGCAAGACCCTGTCTCAAAAAGAAAAAAAAATTCAAAGGTATAACACACTTAAATGGAAAGCGAAAACTTAAGGATTAAACAATGAAAAGAGTGAAAGGAGAAAAGATAGGAAATATGGCAGGGCAACACCATATATTGATATAAACAAGATGGTTAAGGCAATGGTCCTGAGACTCTCCATCAGGATTTTGAAAATGACAATTGATGGATATAATTTCAGATCTTAAAAGATTATAATATTTATAGAAAATGTTCCATTTTGTAAAATACGAATAAATATGGAAATACCTGTGCTAGATTAATTTCTGTAAGTTTCAAATGGGAAGTTGCATTTATTTTAGAAGAAAAATATTTGCATTATTGATCCTTATATTTTAATCATTATGTTCAGTTACTTACATTTTCACTGATAAACAAAATTTTGCAGATATTAAGATTTGATTGTGTATCAGTCCAAAAATTTGAAAAAGAGTGCAGCAGAAGATGAACAGGTCATTTGTTGAGCAGCTACTTCATGTAGGTATTTTAGAGAGCAGTGAAAATAAATGAAAGGAAATCAGGAGCTAGAAAAACTCTATTTGTTTTTTTGTATGATGACTTCATGGACGTAAGGAATTATTAGCTAACTTCACACTGACAGCTTCCAAATGGGGAAGGTGTGTGTGTGTGTGTGTGTGTGTGTGTGTGTGTGTGTGTGTGTGTTTTCACATGGAATCGTTGACTCAATTTTTCAGTGGTAGGGGAGAAAAGGGCATTTATTTCAAAAGCAGTCCACTTCTTGGCATAATTCGTTACAATACGAAAAACAAACAGCGGTAACTCAAACCCCCGTGTACTGCCAGGTCTTAACCAATCAGCTGTCAGTAAAAGAGAAGGCTTTCTCTCATGATTTCTGCCCATGGCAACCACCTGCCCTGTCTAATGGATTGACAGTATGGGACCATGAAGTGGCAGCTTCCCAGCACAGCCCCAGCATAGAGAACTGGACATAAGGGCCCCGTCACTGTAACGGGATGCTGTATCATTAGATCCATCTGTGATAAACCTGTCATCTGAGAGCCACATGGGAAAGACCCCTCTGCTGGGAGTGTGTACACATTTTGAAAAGTCTTTGAAATGTATAAACATGATTTTCAATAAGATTGCAAAAATAGATGATCAAAATATTGTTTACAGACTTGGCTTTAGTGTTTGATATAAGGCAATTCAAATGCTTTTATAACTTCCTGCATCTTTAAGTATGTGCAAAGGTTAAAAAACAGGCTGACAAATTTGTTAAACAGGAAGGTATATTTTTATTACTCCTTTCTTATTTCCAATGTATAGTTATTTTTCAATATATTATAACTACTATCAGTAACTTTCTATATTTGTTGCATACCTGCTATGCATATAGAATTTTTCTAGCTAACATTCAATAAGATGACATTACTTTTACTTTGGTTATATGTCTAACAGTCATAGTGTTTAAGAGAAATATTTATTCCCCAATTCTTCAATTAAATCCAGCCATGTGATGTCTACAATAACTAGTAATTTTTTAATCAATTCTCATAACATGTCTTTGAGAATTCACTTAATATTCCTGTGAGTACAATTTTAAGCCACAAGTAAGCAATTAGAAAATACCTTTGGAAAAAAAAAAAAAGAAAATGCTTTTGAAGGGCTGCTTTTACTTGGAAAGGTAATCTGAGTTGAGAACAGAATGTTCAAAACTAAACCAGCTTAGCGGTGTCTCAGACTAGCCAGAAAGCAGCACAAAAGCGACATATGTCACTGTGGTTTGCTTAGTGAAAAAGTAGTTTCTATTGACCATATTAAAACAAATACATGGAAGGACTTTGCTTTCCTGCTCAAAGTGGGTAGGATCCAATTGGAAGCACTTCTAAAGTTTAATTTATAAACACTATGTAGCTTTGGAGTTTTGATGATTGAATTCCCAAATCAAGACAGGTATGTGACATGTAGATTCCACAGTGGCAGGTTTGGAACATGGCATATGCTGTGTGGTTATAGATATTAAACAGGAACTCGTTCTGTTAGCACAGAGTATATGTGGAAGAGTGGAAGGCAATTTAGGGTTTTAAAAGTTGACAAAGATATCGACTTCCTACTGTGCACTACCAAGGGTGACTGGATATATATAGACTTACTTTAAAGAGGAGCGCATGCAAAACTTATTTCTGACTGATTATCAGTATCTTCTACTGTGTAACAATGACCCCAATATTATCTATTTATCTATCTATCTATCTATCTATCTATCTATCTATCTATCTCTATCTACCCATCTATCTATCTGTCTATGTCACCTGACGATAAAGTGACAATAAAATATACTGAATAGGATCATGAAGGCATGTATGAGTGCATACTGCACAATGATGTTACATACTTCATATATACCTTCTACTCTCTAGTAAGAACACTGTTTCATTTGTCTTCTGTCAAAGCATATTTTGTTAGAAAAAGGCGCTAACTTGAAATTTTGCATGTAAATATTGTCCAATTAGTGACGTTAATGCTTACATACACCTCTTTGTGTAAACCCCCATCTTTGCAGTCAGTGTAAAGTTTTAGAAAAAGTAATAATGTTCTTCTAGCTAGACATACTTGCTCATCATAAAACACTGCAAATGTAATATAATGAATAGCATTATATTTTGTTTACACACTTAGCGAAGAAGTAATATTGGGAGCTGCGGAGATAGCTCTGTGGCACAAGTGCCTGCCTGGCAAGTGCAACATCGTGAGTTCAAACCCCAGTCCTGCAAAAATAATAAAGCAGGAAGTAACATTATAACTCTAATTGATCTCTTTCTACTTGACAGGATTTTCAAATAAATTTTAAAATGTAGCCACGATGGGTACAAAAATATTCCTTAGATTATAAACACAGTGGTATAATACATTATTGGCATCATAGCTGATATAATGTCCTTTTATCGTATAGAAGGTTGTTTTAAAGAAGTGAACTATTAGGGCCAGCCAAATAGCTCAGTGGATTAAAGTGCCAGGCCTGTCGGGCCGCCCTGCCACCAGAGCGTGCTGAGAGGGCCATTGAGACTGGCAGTGGTGGGAGGCTGTGAACAGGAGATCATCACAGGTCTGATCTGTTAGTAAAATACAGAAGAAAAAAGAAAGAAAGAAAGAAAGAAAGAAAGAAGGAAGGAAGGAAGGAAGGAAGGAAGGAAGGAAGGAAGGAAGGAAGAGAAGAGAAGAGAAGAGAAGAGAAGAGAAGAGAAGAGAAGAGAAGAGAAGAGAAGAGAAGAGAAGAGAAGAGAAGAGAAGAGAAGAGAAGAGAAGGAGGGAGGAAGGAAGAAAAGAAAGTGAACTCGGGATGTAGAGGAAGGGTGAGGGAGTGACAGCTGAAACTGCTGCATAGTGGAGACAGAGACAGTAGTGGGAATCTTTTATAAACAAAATTAAATGTTGTTAACGCTTAGAATGACTGAAAGATGCAATTCTGAATTTCTAATAAGAGCAAAATTAATTTTGAAAAGAATATTACAATAAGTTTTAAACAATGTATTTGAATGCTGACTTAACAGAAACTAATAATTATTCGGTGACTTGTAATAATCAACTCCAGCGGCAGTTATGGCTGCCTTGTGACTGGATTTGCTGTAGATAAAGCAGAAGCTGTCTTCCATCTCCACCACTGCGGAACACACTGTCCATTTATTATGGCAGAATGCACCAATAAAGCTAAAACACCAAATTTTAAAAGGACCTTTTAACATTAAGGTGTGTACAATATAATTTTGTATAATGTAACATTACAGTTATTTTAAACCAAGGAATCAGTTAGAATTTTAAGAATGTGTAAAATAAGAGTTTATATCTTTTTTTATTGGTAAAAAGCTTGAGCTCCAGAATAGTTGAACTGTAGCCAACAAGCATGAACTGAAACACAATTAGTTCTCTTGTCTCCAGGCTGGTGTGCTCCTTTCAAAGACAGAGTCTGTATCAGTAATGCCCAGTATGATGAAATGCTGAGATCCAGGATTTGTTATTGCCAATGGCCAAGTATTTCTTTTTTTAAAGAAAGTGAATCACTTGAGCCTTGGGCATTGTTCTTATAAGCCTTAAGTTTGGGAAAGTGTGAGCTGTGAAAAAAAATGAAAAACAGGCTTAGAAAAGGCTTCATTGTTTATAAACCAATAAAGCTAAATGATTAAGTACAAATCCTTAACACTAACACGGGCATGTTCTTGACAAGGAACTATGAGTTTCACATACTGGACATTAAAATATGTGTCATCCACCACTCTGCTTCTCTGCTTCTTTCTAAATCAAAACCGTTTTAGAAACATTCAAAAATGCCTCTGCACTCTACAAAAAAACATGCAAAGTAGTTTAAGAAATTGAAGTGTTAAATAGTGAAAGTTTGTGTTGCACCCTACTTTTAAGCAGTCCTTTGGTGGAGGGTGTTGGCCTCTTTGTGAACAGTGAAATCTCTTGTGAACAGAGGACCAGTGGGGTCACTTCGGCTCCTGAGAACAAGGTTAGGGAACGCGGGCTCCCTCTGGTGTCCAATTCTTTGCACAATAGTTACAGGACAGAAAAAAAAAAAAAAAAAAAAGTTTTACAAAAAAATCACATCCAGTAAATTAAAAAATTGATATAAAAATAGTAAGAATAGATTACATATTTATATTGTCTTCCATAAGAAGTCAGCATGACTTTAAGCTAATTTAAACCAACAAATGGGCATTCTCCTGATGTTAAACATGCATAGCTATTGTTTAGTAGAAATAGCATAAGATAAATATTAGGTTAGTATTGAAACTTAGTGATTATGACCTAAAAGAGTCTAAATTTTGTAGAAATTGGTTTTTGTTGATAAATATAACTTTCTTTTTTTTTTTCCTTGGTCTTTTTGAGACAGGGTCTCGCTGTACAGTTCAGGCTGGCCTTGAGCTCAGTTTTGTAGCCCAGGCTGGTCTCGAACTCTCACCAACCCTCCTGCCTCAGCCACCCAAGTGCTGGGATTACAGGTGTGTGCCACCACACCTGGTTAACTTTCTATATTTGTATTTAATTAGCTATCTAATTTAAATCATCATTAGCTGTTTGAAATAAAGATATTTCTACAAAAAAGGCAACATGTTTAATACTCATATCTATAACTTAGGACAAAAAGCTTATTTATTTATTTATTTATTTATTTATTTTTAGAAAGCTGATTTATTTTTTTAATTTTTTTTTGTTTTTTATTTTATTTTTTTTCTTGTTTCAGAACTTTTGTTTGTTTATTTATTTTTATGGCCCGTTCAGTCCTAGAAATCTCATTTATAATAGGACTAATTTCAGTAAGTAAGAAAGAAATCAGAGCATGCAAATCTTTTCAGATTAAAACGGACTGTTTTAGAATTTAATGAAGACAAGAAAAGAGGCAGCAACGTGTAATTATAAAAAAAAAAAAAAAAAAAAAAACTCTATTCCCTAGTATTTTACTTAGTTGTGTTTCTTTTTGTTAAACATTGTGTTGGGATGTGTCTTTTTAAGTGTATTAAAAATTTGTATTGTTGGAACTTTATTAGGCATTTTAAGCCATAGACATAGTAATTCATTTTACTCAATATTTCTTTTTATTAAATTTTTGTAGTGTCTGGTAGTAGAATATGATCTTTCACTACTTGGGTTGTTTTGATAAAATCATATTATCATATATTTAATATGTAAAAATAGTTATTGATAATAATACATTTGCTTGCTATAACTATTCTCTTTCACGTGTATATAAATACAAAACATATACCTATGTAATTATGTAATTTGTATATACTTGTATAAATCAGATATCATAAGTTATTTATATAAAGTAAAAATCTTCATATAAATTTGTTGTGGTATGTACACAAAATAAAAACAGCTACTGACTTTTCCTCATATGTCATTATGATAGAGGTACTGCTATTTCATTTCTCTTTTGTTTCAATAAGTTCATATCTCCTGTGCATAAGGATGATTAGGTCATTATGGAGAATCAGTATTTTAGAATTCAAAATTGAAATTAAATGAAGCATGTGTTAAATAGCATATGATTCTCTAAATAAAAACTAACATTATCTAGATTAAGTATTATTTTCTTCTTAGAAAGAAGGCCTTTGTTAACTGGTTAAAAGTTCTACTCTGAAGTTGAAAGTAAATTCACCAAGCACAAAAAGTAAGATAATCAAAATGATGTGAACAAAGTTAATAATGAAAGTAAGCCTGAAAAATTTTCTGACACAGATCGAGCTAAAATAAGAGAAGTTATTTCATTTAGTCTTTTTTTGTTTGTTTGTTTTGTTTTGTTTTTTTTTGAGGCAGGGTCTCGCTATGCAGTTGAGATGGGCCTTGAGCTCACTTTTGTAGCCCAGGCTGGTCTCGAACTCGCACCAATCCTCCTGCCTCAGCCTCCCGAGTGCTGGGATTACAGGCGTGCGCCACCATTTATTAACTAATTCAATTTTTAAATACATACAATGTATTTATTATGCAATCAGAATATTTTACTTGCTGTATAGTGTTATAATTTTCTCTAATTTATTACAAAGAGAAGTAAAGGAAGACTGTGACATTAATTTTACTTCTAAAATAAAGAAATAGAAATGCAAAAATCACTTGAAAGAAGTACACACACATTTGCTAGTATAGATGTTCAACCAGTGATTTAGTATCCCCAAGACTGGAAAGATTCAGTCCTGTATCACTGTCATTGATAATAAAACAAATCTCACTGTATATTAAGAATTGGTACAGACATGGAGACAAGTTGAGGATCTGGCCAGAATAGGAAAGGAATTATTGGTTGTGGTGACAGGGGTCCAGGGGCAGCAGAGTCAGTTATCAGGTGAGCATTCTGCAGAAAGTAAGCATGAGTCACTTACAAAAGATTTTAGCTAAAACATAACTTTAGGGGCAGGAGAGATATCTTAGTAGAACAACTGTCTGCCTGGCAAGCACAAAGTCCTGAGTTCAATCCCAGGTATCGCAAAAATAAATAAATAAATAAATACATACATAAATAAATAAATACATAAATACATAAATAAATAAATAACAACATAACATAACATAACATAACATAACATAACTTTAGGCTACACAGGAACAGTGCAATAACCTACAATAAATATATTTGCTTACCAGGTATGAGTTTTGGAGGGGTGCATGACATTATAATTTAGAGACAAGAAATTACCCTCAAGTAGACAAAGCACCACACAGTTTTGCACTCAAGGAAAGAGTATGTATTTAGCACTAAGACTGGAGTGCAAGACTGACACAGGGAAAGCAGCAAGCTAATGTAGGATTTGACCTGACCACTGTTTGGACATTATCAAAGGGGCTCATTGACTTCCTCTGGACTAGGGGCAGGACCTATCAGAATGGTATAGGCCCAGACATGGGTCAGAATTGAAGGACAGTGAGGTGATGTCACCTGGTAGAGGAATCACACATATCTAGAAAATTTTAGGGTTTTTTTTTTAGTTAGTTTTTTACTATATAATATGGTGAGAATATTTCTAATATATCAATAATGCATGAAACATTGCTATTTACCAACATGAGAGGATAATATAAACATTTCTTCTTAGAGATTTCAGGATAAAATTTAGCAAATCCAGGAAAATAAATTGCAACAGAACTTTGTGACTTTTCTAGTCATTCAGTTGCTTTACCCAGAGTAACATATTCCAGTCACAGTGTAGAGATGTCTGTCTAAGTTGGGTGTTTCTGAAAGATGAGTGTCCATCAGGCAGAGTTTGGGGCAAAAATGCCTGTGGGTCTAGCTGGGCAGTTTCTACTTATTTTGGCCTGTGTATTCAAATATGATTTTTTTGCTAGAGTAATATTTCATTAGTTCTGCAGTGTTGCAAGTTTATCAGGAGAGATGAGCATGAATAAGTCCTCTCAATAAAGACTATGTTTTTGCATTATGTAATAATGAGAGTGACAGCCTAAAAAATTTACATCTTTGTTTTTTGGTTTAGTGAGAATTTAGGCATAAGTCTGAAAATCTATTTAATGTGTGTGTGTGTGTGTGTGTGTGTGTGTGTGTGTTTAAATCTGTACATTATTCATCATTTTCATCATTTTCTCGATTATGATATTTTTCCTCATATGTGCTCACATGAGCATTTTGATAAATAGGTAATTTTCACTTAAATATTGCTTGAGTTTGAGGAGCAAATTGTTCTTCAAATATAAAGTAGAATGTGAGTAAATATATTTCTCTGCTCTAAGATAAATCTTTTCTTTCATAGAGTTTTGAAAAAAAGTGAAGATGCAAGATGATAGTGATCAACTCTTTTTCTAGGTATGTGAATATATGTGTGCAGAAAGCACAATATATATTAAACACGTGCAGCTCATAGAACTAATTAAGAATGAACAAACAAAAAACAGTTTGCTGAAAACCTCTGTTTGTTTGTTAACATGTTACTTTGTTTACAACTTCGTTTCGGAAATTTAAAAAAATGTTCCCTGCCTTGCCTTTTGCCAACATATTCATATTTCATCCCAGAACTCATGCAAAATGCAATCTAAATGTCTTCATGTAAAATTGTACTTTTCCTTAGCTAGTTAGCTAGGTAGGCACAGATACAGATATATTTTATCAGAGGAGGTGCACAATATATTCATGTGTGCAAGTTTACAAATTCATATACTCTGTTAATATAGGGCAGTAGTATATAATGCTACTTACTGAAAGAGCTACTTGGTTATCTCGTGGCAGTGTGGGAAGTATTTGTAAAAAGAGGGCCCAGTATGTGACAAGGGGACCGGAGGCAATCAAAGTGACCTTTACCTCCTCCAATGAAAGTGAGAGAAATTTTGAAATTTAAAAACCGAAACAAAGACGAAACAGAGTGTCTACCTGTGCCGGTACTTGCAAAGTAAGCTCTGTCTTAGGAAATTCCAGGGAGCCTGCGAAATGATCCTACAGTGCTGGCACCTGGAGACCTAGGGAAGAGAGAAGATCATTTGAGCTTAAGTGGCAGAAACAGAAGGAGACAGCAAGAAGAAAACTAGCCCCATCCCCTCCTGAGAAGAGAAAATGCCCAGCAGCTATTTAACAATACCATTGTTATGTTAAGCAACCATAGTGATGAAAACAGAGGCAAGGTTTTTCTTCCTTTGAAAATATTTTCCCTGAAAAAAGAATGTTTTCCCTGGGAAGTATTTGCTTCTCACATTATGTAGTGAGAAAAATACCTACAGATGTCTTGTGGGAACAGTAAATGTGAATGGCGTGCCTACTGTGATTCTCTCTCATTAAAACTTTAGAGCCTGGCGTGGTGGGGCACGCCTGTAATACCAGCACTCGGGAGGCTGAGGCAGGAGAATTGGTGGGAGTTCAAGACCAGCCTGGGCTACAAAAGTGAGCTCAAGGCCAGCCTGAACTGCACAGCGAGACCTTGTCTCAAAAGACAAAAAAAAAAAAAAAAAAAAAAAAAAAAAAAAAAAAAAAAAGATTTTAGGGAAAAGGTCACCTCAAATCCTCCTATGTCCAAATATATGCACTTGGAACTGGTCGTATCAAAGGGGCACCATCCTCTTCATGGGATTAATCTGCTGAAGTGTTCAGAGCAGAATGTTCTGTTAGGAAACGGGAGCTGCGGGGAAAAGCGGTGCCCTGTCTGTTTCATGCTGCTTGCTGTTCACCTTGAACTCTGCGATGTTCTTCTGCTGAATATTTCCAACAAACGCTTCCCAGTTTGGAGCCAGTCAGTCGTGGACAGGCTCCTCTAAGAACTATGAACCCAAATAAAGCTCTCCTTTCGTTTGTGGCTGTCAGGCATGGTGTCCCAGAGACGAGAAAGAGACTAAGACATGCCTTGTCCCATGGCTTTGCTCAACATTTTGCCCTAGAGAGGAGGAGAGCACACTGCACACCCAGGAGCATCAGAAGACGTCTAGGAGACTGCTGGCGGCTTGAGATAACAAGGAGAAATTCCGCAAACATGAAAGGGTGCACAGAAAAAGTTGTTTCTAATGGTAAAGCAATCGTTTCACATTCCCAGATCTCAAAGCTTCACCCTTGATATCAGATACATTCACAAATTAAAATCCCTACACATGGTCCTTCTCATACGGCAGATACCTGCCACTGCGGCAGTGAGCTTCATACACGTGCATTCAGGTTTTTAGATTAAAATTGGACGTGTCGTTAGGTTTTTGTATAAGGAACAATGAAAGCAACTGACTAAACAGAATTACCACAGATCATGACAGCTTAACAGATAAGCAAGCAGAAAGCCAACTTAACTATACCACTTCCAGATTCAATAGTAAGCTAGCACACGGGGTGTTTTCCTACTAATAAGAGACTACCCCTGGGAACACAAGCAAAAGAACCTGAATCTTCTAGTTTATCTAAAAGTTGACATATATAGATTGCTTATGTTTGCTTCCCTGACAGAACATATGCCATGAATATAAAGTACAATGCATTCCTGTTAATTATAATTCATCTGTTGGTCTTGGCAATGTTATCATGTTTTTTATGGACTTAAAAATTCTACAATTCTGTTTTATTCAAAACTCATTATTCTCAAAGATAAAAGATACTTCAAAGTGTAAGCGAAATTTTTAACATATACAAAGTCATGACATTTTCTTTAGTTTCAGAAAAGTGAAATAATGTCTTGGCTTAAGAATTTTGATGGTATCACTTAAGAGATATCAAGCCCATTTAGAGGAAGAATGTGAGCATTCCAATATATGATATATTAGAGGCAAAAGTATACAGATCTCTATGATTCTAATTATTTTTCATCTCAAAGAGACAAAAGAAAAATTTCACTATGTTATATGAATAATGAATGGTAAACCAGTGCATATTCCTTCTATCTCAATTACTTTTTTTTACATGCAATGTGACAGTGTCATATTTATAAATCATGAAGTTATATATAGAGGAAAAAGTTGATTATGAGTTCCCCAGGAAGAACATGAGGCAGAAATTTTTTTAACAGTCTCCAAAACAGGATGAAGAAAAGAGAGTATATAAAAATCAAAGAACCAGATCTTTATAAATCTAACTAAAAGGAGTCTACTGACAAATGATACAACACAGCATTTTTTATTTCATAGTAGTATATTTGTATTTATTTGACCTATCACTAATGTAACTAAAAGTTTACATGCAATGAAAATTACTATTCGGATAGACATACAAAGTATATTTTTGAGTTAAGGAATTTCTGTTTATTCATGTGATATAAAAGTATGTTTTATATTTTTGTCTTTGGAAGAAGATAGAACAGTGAAATGTGTATGCCTCCCTGGAAACAGCATTTAATATTCAAGCTGGATTTCAGCTTGAATCTTAAGGGCTGACGTCCATTCTCTGAAATGTCTTGAAGCTCTAGCGTGCAGTGATCCTAGGTAGTGCTTTCTGTGTTGTCTCTTGGGCCGTATGTTCTGACAGGACACATCATGGCACATGGATGGCCCAGAGGCCTCCATCTGCTTCGCAGGCATTCAGGACAACCTATCAGAGAGCATTCCAAAACAGTATAACATATGGGCCATGCTCTTTCCTTCTTCGGTTTGCTTTTTTTTTTTTTTTTTCCTTTTCTCTTTGTTTGTTTTTCAGAGAGGCTTTTGTTGTGTAGTTCTGGCTGGCTTCGAACTCACTTTGTAGCCCAGACTGGCCTTGAACTCACAGTAATCCTGCTGTCTCAGCCTCCCAAGTGTTAGGACCATAGGTGGGCATCACCATGCCTGGTTTAGATTACATTTTTCTTATAAAACAAATGTGTGCTCAAGAGACAAATGAAATTCCCAATAAAACTGAATGACATCAAGTGTAGCAATGCTTTGCTAAGCTACTATATTTTGCAATACTTCCTAAAATTAGTAATTAGGTTCACTGTCTATAAGCCTATCTTATTACTGATTTATCTACACAAAGGTCTGTAGCATTTTATGCTGCTTTCTATAGATTATTACTCAACAGTGAAAAATCCAACTATACAACCAGGATCATCTCAGAACTCAAATTTGGTCACATGCCCCACACAGTGGACTTGATTCTGATCCAAATTAGGCCAATGAAACCAATATAAACAGCTAAGCTTTCCTATGTTCCAGAATAAAGCTGTAAAGTGATGCTAAGTAGCAATGCAGTATCCTGGCACCTCTTATCCCACAAAATTTTCTTTAATGAAAATTTCTTTCAGATATTTGAGACCTAAAATAGCAATGATGATAAGTTTCAGGGTCATATTCCAGATTTTCTTACCAAGTAAAAAAAGAAATATGTAAAATAGTGGCGCTCTCTAGCATAATCAATGTTAGCACCTTTGTAATTGTGTTTTCAGTATTCACAGGGAAGCATTCTGTTTGGATAATTACTCACTTTGGTGAAGATCAGTAATTTGGCTCATAAGCACTTCAGAAAATTACTCAGATAAAGTATTGCAAGAGGAGAATTTCTTACAAACATTCAGACCTACATGGTATAAGTAAGTACTCCTCTCATATGCTCTTCACCAGAATATTTTAAGAAATGCTTCTAAGCTTTTTTTTTTTTAGACTTTATTTATTTATGCTATGGCCAGCTCAGCCTGCACTGGGGGTGGGGCTGGCACAGCATGTGGTGCTGGGGATCAAATTGTGGTCCATGCTATTCCCTAGACTTGCTTAAGCATGTGCTTTAGACCACTGAACTGCTCAAAAGAGCAGTTTGGTAAGGAGAGAGCTAGTTATTTTCTTTTTCTATTTGTTTCAATTATTCTGCTATATGCCTTTAAAACATTGCTAAGATACCCCTAAGTGATAAATAAATCTCATATGGATTATAAATGGAATTACTGAATATCATATGTTAGGGTAGGTGATGGTTAAGTGTAATTGTGTCCACTTGGTTGGCTTGGGCACCTCTGGAGAGATTCCCAAAGGTGCTTCTGGGTGTGTCTGGGTGGCTGCCTGGACTGTGGTCAAGGGGCCTGCGTCTTGTCTCTGGTTTCTTCTTCTTCAGCATTGCTCCCCTACCAAGTCCACACTTAGCAGGCATACTATTTTGCCCCCTTTCCCTCATATTCCTTGGAGCTAGCTAACCATAAAGTGCACTTTCCAAAACAGGAAGCTAAGTGAAATCTCTCCCATTTAATTGTAGATGCCAACTGTCATGTGCAGGAAACAGGAAAACATGCAGCATTTAGGGTCATGACGTTATTGAGATGCATATAACTGAATAGCCAGTGTCATTACTAGCAGGCTACATTAATTCAATTGTTGGCAAGCAGGAGAATAATAGTTTCTAAAATGAAATATTCCAGTCAGTCTAATTTGAAAATTTTACTGAGTATCTACAGTTACAAATGCCCCCACAAAACGACAGTAGTAGATGAAATTTTCCTGGGAAACTCACAAACTTGTGTGTGTGTGTGTGTGCACGTGTGTGCATGTGCGCATGCATATGTGTGTTCATGTGTGTGTATGTGTGTGTGTGTGCATACCTGTGTGCTTGTATGTCATAATCACTGTGCCCGAGCTTGACAACATCTAGTGATAAGCCTACTGGCATCATGAAACTTTTAAATGTAAAGTAATCTCCCCAGACTTTTTAGTTACATAGGTGATAGTTTTCTCAGGCCTCTGGTGTATCAAAGCTATAGTCCATATTTAAAATTCTGAAATGTTCCATTTTTACTTTAAGATGTGTTTGTTATCTTAAGAAGACTTAAGAAGTAGCTGGTTGGTATATTAAATTCTAAAATGACACATTAAACTGAATAAAGTCAGGCCTTCTCAGTCAGCCATGTTGGGGTTCAAAAGATCTCTGTACTCCTTTAACCTTCTGAAGTTGCCAGAAATTTCTGTCTCTAACTTTCTCATCTATAGAATCAGAAAAACTAGGCTCCTCATAAAGTTTATGAAAAACTAAATTGGATAATGTGTTTGTTTTTATCAAATTAGTACTCAGAAATCTTACCTATTAAAATTTTATGTAAATGTTAGTAAAAGTTTTTAAATACTCCACATAGATTATATTTTACTATAAAACAATATATGTGACATATTTTCTTTACTAAAATGATAATTTGCCTCCTGTACCATTTTTCTCATACTGTAACAATCATGAGAGTGTCATCATCTTAATAGTAGGCAATTCAAATTTCATTTTTACCATTTAATACATGCCTCATAAGGTGCTGCATTCAATAAGGCAATTCAGTACGTTGCAACCAAAACAGAGAAAGAGGTCTATTCCAGGATGCTGTTAATGTAATGTTTCCTGAGTTATCTAAAGAAAGTAAATACTACTGTAAGTTTTACTTTATAACCTTCCATATGATCAAAGCATTGATCATAACCTATACATATTATTTATCATCTATTTGTTACCAGGCACCTTTTGTGAAATAGTTCTTTAGGGTTCTAAGCCAATACGCTTTTAAAATGTGAGGACTTGGCTCATTTTACACTTTTAAATTAGGTTTTGGCATTGGTATCTGCAGTCACTCTAGTAATTAGAGATGAAAGCTGAATTAGGATGATAGAAATTTATTAATATATAGTAATGACATCAGTGTCACCAATAAATAAAACTATTTAAATTCAATAGAATAGAATTTACCTTTATATAAATCTTAATAGGCAAAAGTCTTATATTTCATATATGAAATAAATTATAGAATTGTTATGCAGTAAAAAATTGATCTTACAGTTTTTCTGTGCTTAAGCATTCTGCAATAGAAAAATCATTACCCTGAATTCAAGTCATAGTTTTGTTCTTGAAACTCTATGCAATTGGGCTAGACATTTAATCTTTCTCATTGTCATTTTTTATATGCAAGTTTACAGAGTCAGCCTCATACACCATCTACAATTGCTTTATACTTATGGTTAAATCATTGTAGAATATAAATGATGGTGGTACAGAGAACAAAATCTTTAGTTTATAACTATACATATGATTCCTAGTAAATAAAAATCCATTACCAAGAGACTAATTAAAAATGGGGTATTTTTGCTTTTGCATCAAAA
>PVJA010019032.1:0-39018 GCA_004027025.1 Myocastor coypus
AAGGAAAGGAAAGGAAAGGAAAGGAAAGGAAAGGAAAGGAAAGGAAAGGAAAGGAAAGGAAATTATTATGAGTTCTTTGTTAAATGATTGAGAGACAATCAAAAGCAGATTTTGTTGTTAATCTAGCTGATTATATGGCAATTATATTAAAATTATATATGTACTTAAATAATTGAATAGTTAAAACATCATGTAATGTGATATGAAGCATGTATTTACAATATTCAATATGTAACAATAATAGTTCACAGGCTGTTATAATTGTCCTGAGATGTACAGCATATGTAAGAATTTTAGCAAACAATACTTATTTTGGAATATTATAAGATTTTCTGTTTTGGTTGAGAATAAAATAAGTGATCATGACCCAATCATCAATACAGTGAATGAATAAATACAATAATAAATGGAAAAAGTTGTAAAGACTGAAATGGAATCAGCAGAATTGTCATTAATTTACTGATCACATGGTCTTAATTTATAATATCAACATGATCTACAAAATGATCTATTATTATTAATATTCCAAAATCAAAGTCTATTATAGATAAGGAAACATGAAAGTAATTAAATTTCTTTATATGAACATTTTTTAGGATATACATAAATTTTGAACACAAAATGTCAGGAAAGTGTCTACATTTACTAACATAAAATGTGATCACATATCATCTAATAAATTCTTAAAATTAGCTTTTCCCAAGGAAACATTTACTTTAATTGCTATTTACCTTGCTTGTTTCACTATAATGGATTTTTTTCTAATTAACATTTTCCTATTGTGACCTTATGTGACTAAATGTTATTAGCATCAAAAGAAAAGAACAAGAAAGATTTTTGTGGATTGCAAATTTATCAGAAACATTAAAAAGAAATAGGCAGTTTGCCTGATACTTTGAACTGTTTTTTTCTGTCCTTTACTTTAACACCTTGAGACAAGCAGACTGGCATAATGGATAGGGGTCAATGAATGGCTTTTCTAGCCATTTCACATAAAACAGCAAAAAAGAATGGTTGTTACAACAGTCTTTCTATTTGTTTCTGAGTTGAAATTCAACTCCAATAGTATTTTCAATGTTAAATGAAGAATAAAAGAAAATGCAAGGTCTAAAAACAACCTTAGATAATCATCTCTTTCTGAGCTTTAATTTTTTGTCTTTGTGTTTTTCCATTTTATGTATTTGTTACAGGATCTCTCTATGCAGCTTGGATTCAATAGTGATGCTCCTGTTTACAGCTTTCTCCATGCTGGGACTGGGATTGCAGGCAAGCGCAACCACGCCATGACTCAGTTGCCAGCTCAGTGAGCCCTGGGGTTGAGGCCTGAGCAGCATGTGGGACTGGGGAATCAAACCCTGATCCCTGAGCTTGCTAAAGCAGGGGTTTAGTCCACGGAGCTATCTCACCAGTCCTCTGAGCTTTAATTTTTGATTCTGCTTCCCTTTCATGATCTCCCTTGTATGCATTGCTTAGGCTCACCCATAGTATCTTTGTGAAATGATAACTGGTCCATAGGTGGTTGGCTGAATTTTTGATGTATGTGAAAATTGTCTTGTGAAGAAACTAATATGCAGTATAGTTTCATTTTCTAAGAAGACAGTTGTTTTAGTAATAGTAACAGAAGTATTAGCACTGGCTAAGGTTTTTGTCTTCCACAGCAAAACGCTAAGAATTAAGGTCACTAAGTTTTGATCTGAATCAGGCTCACTTATTCAGAACAGAAAAATTTAGCCCTGCTATGGAATCATATGAATAGAACACTCATGCGTTGAGTTGTTTTATTTTTATGAATTCTTTTTTTTTAATTTCTACTTGTGCTATGGATGCAAAGGATTAGAAACCCCATAAAGCAGAGAGCAGCTCACTTCATGTGTTCCTTGTACAGTAAGAGGTTCTCCACACAATATTGTTCCCAGCAGTGGAAGCCATAATTCTGCAGCTGCAGAAAATACAGGCTCTGCTCTTTCTAAAAAGTTGTATTCTAGTGCTGTTCTTTAAAAGAAAGGCTTTAAAAATTGTGATCTTCGCATTATATTCTATTTCTGAAGCTCTGTTTTTATGGGATTAAAAAACACCCAAGTAATCTCTACCGATTATTGAGAGACTAAAAATGCATTTAGACAGAAAATAGAAAAGAGGATGGAAAAGAAGCCAGAATAAGGAATAATTCCAAGTCTTATAGCAATTAAATAATTTTGACTGTAAGACACAACTTCTGAAAGTCCATTTTCTTTAAGTTGCATAAACACAAGTAATCAGTTAATTTTACATATAAAATTTAAAAATCATGGCTTTATACCTTTCCATCATTTAATAAGTCTCATTACATAACTTTCACGAAGGATATGTTTAAATTGATCTTTTAAATTTATTTTTGTATTTTTTTGTGCTTCAGAAAAATCTCAGGTATTTGTTAACATGTTTTTTTAGATGTGTGGTTTTATGTATTTATTTATTTATTTTATAATGCATTTTATTTATTTATTTATTTATTTATTATTACTTTTAAGAAGAAGTTACAATGTATAACAATGTGACTTTCAAAACACATTAGCCATACATTTCAACATTTGATACAATGCATATTGTTGTCCTCCTATTAGTTATATGGAGCACACGGTGTTACATGTTTAAGAACAGAAGTTGGCTGGCTGTTCATGCCTGTAATCCCATGACTCTGAGAGACAGAGTGGGAATTATTGAAAGTTTAAGACTAATGGGAGCAATTTGTTACTCAGTGAGAGTGTGTCTCAAAAATAAAATATTAGAGCTAACAGTGGTGGTGTACCCTGTTATCCCAATATTCAAGAGGCTGAGACAGGACAATCACTACAAGTTCGAGGTCAGCCTGAGGTACACAGTGAGTTCAAGGTCAGCCTCAAGTGCATTGTGAGACCCTTTCTCAAAAAAGACAAAGAAAATAGGGCTGTAACTTAGTGTGATGGCTTTAGGTTTAATATCCTCCACCAAAAAGAAAATAAAAACAAAAACTCACCACATCCCACTTAATACAGTAAATATATTTTGTGTAGAAGCAGAAATAGATTTTGTTCAGCAGAAATTTTACTTGATGCTTTGATTATATATTTTCTTTTTCTGAGAGGAACTGGCAGAGATAAAATAGGTTTTAACTTTATCCCAGTATTAAAAAAAAAAAAAAGCAAAAGCAAAACACTGCAAGATAAGTTGCTTCCTTTGCTATGATCTTGTACACATTTGTGCATTCTGAGCAAACAGGCTAGAACATATGCATAAATATTACCAAACATGTCTGCAGTACCTAGGATGCTGCAGCAAGTTGAATGAATGGAAACAGAGTTTTCTCAGATAGGCTTGACCTTCCTTTCTACCCTTAGAGCCTGGGATGATCCAGATGGTAAGTGTCCCCCAGTGGTTCACATAGTAAAGGTTATATGTTTAACTTGATTTTTTTTTCCCTATTTTGAAACCTATTCCTAAATTACTATATCTCCTAAATTACTATATCAAATCAGAAAGAAAGGTTACACATTTTCACCGATCATGAAATTATTTAGCTAACATAGCAAGAGGCACAAGGCCATTTGCTCTTCTCTGAGTGGGCACATCACTGAGTCTATGGCACGTCCGGACTCCACAGACTACATGGTGGGTGCAGGAGGCAAAGCAGAGCTGGTAATACCCTCTCCTCCTGTGTTACTGGTTTGTAAAGTCAGTTATCAGATGCCACACAATCATGAAAATATGAAATCCCACAGAGTCATGTTGAAAGTGGGGCTTCATGCAACTTGTGGGGCTTCATGCAACTTGTAGACAGGATTGAGCGCATCTGCATCTGAAAGAGGGGTCAGGTGTGCCCTTGAGGTTTCAACAGTAGAACCCTTGTTCTCTCTAGCTTTCCTACTACACATTGCGTGTGTGATGTGTTTTGCCCACACCAGAAGCCCAGACATAGCAGATCTACCCAGCCCCTTAATCCTGGGCTGCATATACCAAACTGTGAGGTAAAATTAATTTTTATTTTCATAAATTGATTGTCATAGTGTCTAATAAAGTAAGAGAAAGTACCTCACCCAGTCTTGAACCTTTCCACAGTAAGCCTAAGCAAGGCTTCTAGAAGATGAAGAGACACAGGAAGGAAGGCATTCACACTAAAGGCGAGGTGACCACCAAATAGTGAAGTTTTTTGTTTTGTTTTGTTTTGTTTTGTTTTGTTTTGTTTTGTTTTGTTTAAGATGGCCAATCATTTTTGAGTTGACTGTTAAACATAAAAGAAAAGCCTGCATTGGCTGACATGATCAGGACCGTCAGCACGCAGATTTATAGAACAAAAATGTGGATATATAGTTCAAAATTAAATTTTATTACACCATGAACATGTATGTGACAAACATACAAATATAAGCTGAAGTAAAAAAGATGATTTGATGAAGTTGAGTATCACAAAAATACTTTATTAAAGCATATATATATATATATATATATATATATATATATATAACTTACAAGATTTACAGTATATAGTTTAAAATTGCATCAGCCCAAGATTAATGACAGTTAAAGGAATTTAACATAAGAGAAATATTTCCATCTACTGATATAGAAAAAAAAAATATATATATATATACATATTTAACTTTTGCAAAGGATTGTGTTAGGATTAACACAATTAAGAGAATCTGCACTGTCCATCTGTAGGTTGAAGAGAAGATCTAGCCCACGAATAAGGTCAGAGAACAAGAGAGAGAGAGAGAGAGATCCGGGCCATTGCACCAGTCCAAATCAAAGGCCTAGAAGCTCCCAAAACAGCTTATTACTTTCAGTCTGTAGTGCCAGACTGAGGAAACTGGAGACCAGAAGACCAATGCCCAAAGACAATAGCCAAGTGGACACTTGCTCAGGAATACCGGAACTCTGTCAAAGGAGCACAGATCCTTGTTTTAGTGCTTTTTATTCGATCCATGCTATAGGCTTTTGACTGGTGCCTCTCACAGTCAGGATGGAGCTCCCCCTGCAGTTGCTGGTTAGATGCGAATCACCTGTGAGCCCATACACAGTAATTTTTCACTAATCTGCTAGGCATTTCTTAATTAATCCAATTTGACATCTTATGATTAATATGATGCTGATGAGCCTGGCTGCATATTTGAATTTACTTCTTTTTTTTTTTTTTTTTTGTCTTTTTGAGACAGGGTCTCACTATGCAGTTGAGGCTGGTCCTGAGCTCACTTTTGTAGCCCAGGCTGGTCTCGAACTCGCATCAATCCTCCTGCCTCAGCCTCCCGAGTGCTGGGATTACAGGCGTGAATTTACTTCTATGCAGTATCTCACATCAATAGTATTTTTTTCTTTTATCAATAGCTGAGATAATGCGCTGTCATTGAAACATAAAAAAACATTTGTCTTTGTGTGAAGTAAGTTCATTATGTTGCATGATCAGAGTGTATAAATTTAAACTAAGCTGGCCATCTGGCAAATTCAAATCTTGGTCACAAGAGAAATCATAGATATAGCTCAGAATAACTGTGTTTATAAAATGCTAAGATTTTAAATATAACTCAGGCTCTATGGTACATAATGAATTATGTATAATGCAGTTTACTTTCCCTTTTAATTCATTCTACTTTTAAACAATCATTTTATTTAAAAAATTTAATTGAAAATTACAATTTAAAAAACAAATAATATTTACAAAAATATTTAATTGTAATTGACTTTTCAAACTAATTTTATTTAATATCTTGTTTCCTCCATTATGTTGTTTCATGATTCCTTAATGGTACTAAGCTATTTTGGTGCAAGAAGCTTGCTGAAAGAAGACACTATACTTTGTATAAACTAGGGATAAAAAAAATCCTATTTCTAATTTAGTATCTGTTAGAGAGTCCCATTTTTATTTTCATTTTAATTTAACTTCATGCCCTAGCACAATATAGGTCAGGTTTACATAGAACATTTGTTGACAATAACATGTCGCTAATGATTTTTCTTCTCATTCTTTAATTAAATTCAACTTTAGTCTATTTTTTAGGCAAGAAAACCATGCAGAGATTTTTATCTTTCCTTTAAATTTATATCCTATAAAGCAGACTCAGTTAATTTCATTCCCTGGGAAAATGAAGGAAATACTGCTCCTTCTTGCAAATTTATACAATTCATGGACTTATTTGTTAATCCATAGTTTATGTAGGATTTAAATTATGGTCACTTTCAAAACATATATCTATGAGGCCTATGTTTTGTGTCTTTTCTGTATGGTCTATGAGAATAAAAAGTCTAAACATACAAAATATTAATATTCTAACTAAGATAAAATATAAGTGCCACCAGATTTCATTTCTACATTGCAGTGAAAGGCACTGCAAAACAACATAGCTATTTTTGGTTACTGATACTTTCTTTCAAATGTCTTTCAAGGAAAGCGAAATTTCTTTTTGTCACTTAGCACTCTTTTTTTTTTTTTTTTTTTTTGTGTATTTTAGGTAAGGGTCTACAGGGTGCTCACGGTCTCACTACTAGATCAGACTCATAGTGATCTGCCTGTTTACAGCCTCCAAAGAGCTGGGATGGCAGGTGTGCGCCACCACACCTAGTCTCAATGGCAATTTCAGTATGCCCCACTGAAAGTAAAAATGCATTAATTTGTGCTTCTTACATATGTCAAGAGTGGCATAATTAGTTTTTCCTTAGACTTGCTCAGTTAATCAGTCATGGAATCAGTTAAATACAGCAACCTGAAGGGCACACAATTGCATTTTTATTCTGAAAAATGTGACAGATTTTGTTAATGGATCTTGATTTCCCAGATTTACTATGGAAAGCACACATCTTCAAATGACTCACTAAGTCCACTTCAAGGTGGCATTGTCTTCTACTTGGAACGTAAACTCAGTACATTCATTAGCAAGCATAGAAAGTTTTCCTTAATGCAAAATAAACACTTTTCCTAAACAGGATAATTGGAAGAAGTTCTTAAGAAACGAATGCATCCGTTTACTTCTTTAAAGGATGTAGAATGTTACATACCATTAAAAAACATCTCTTGTCCTCATAGATAATCTGTGTTCAGATTTAGTGTATCCAACTAAAATCAGCAAGAATGCAATAAAAACCAGATTTTTAAAAATATTGTTAATAAGATGTCTTTCAACACAAATAAAAAGTGTGAAGGACCAGCCAGATAGCTCGAGGACTAAAGCACCTGTTTAGGCAGAGTACATCCACTGGGGCTCCACCCCTGGCATTCTATGCTGGCCCCACCCCCAGGGTATGCTGAGAGGGCAATTGAGAATGGGCATGGTGGTGCACAGCTGTAATCCTAGTGATTGAGGGGCTGAAAACAAGAGAATCACTATACACCTGACCTATGTAGTGAGACCTTGTGACCTTGTAGACCCTATACTAAATACATAAAGAGAAAAGAAAATAGTATGAGGTATACTTCTTAATAATCCATAAAACATTCCAATTCTAGGCATAGTATCCTTATTTTTTCTGTTTCATAATGGCATCATAAGAATTGAATTTGAGCATAAAATAAAACCATCAACTTTCCAGCTTTCAAATGTTTTAGCAGAAAGAAAAGGATCTGTGACTGACTGGATTATTCAGTTTTAAATTCAGCAAAAGAGGAGCTGACAAGGCAAGAAAGGTGAGGGCAGAGGTGGCAGCAGTGGAAAGTGCAGCCTTTGGAGAGAACAACCCTGTCAACATAGCAAAGGTCTCTCAATTAGAGGGTTGCATCTGAAACCCAGCCTATTCCAGGAGCATTGCACATTCTGCCTCAGAATGGCAACAATGCCCATAATATTTCTTCTGCTTTCCATAGAAAGCCTCTTTTAAATTTTTATGCAGCTTGGACTTGAATGCAACTTGCAGCTGGTTACCATAATGAAAGCAATTTGTTTAAAGAAATAAAAGACACATATTAAAACAAACTTAATGCAGTGAGATCCTTGCTAGACTTTCTTGGCAGTTTGTATTAACTTTATCTTGTCAGCTAGTTGTTTTGTACATTACATGTCATTATTGAAAATGCAGTATATCAGTATATGACCTTGTTCTTTCTATGAAAATTCAATAAATATATGGCTTCCATTCTCTAATGTTTATTTTGTTCCCCAAATAATTCTTTGAAGGGTACAGCGTATATCATATCTATTTTTCTATTGAAAGACCTAACATTCAGAGTAGATAAACGCTTTTGTTAAAATATCTGAGCAAAGATCTCAACTAAGGTTGCTATATAGATTTTGTCCTACTTAATAGATAGCATCATCTTCTCATATGTATTTGTTCATCGTGAAATGAAAATTAAATACTTGCAGCTATGTTTAAAGCAGAAAAGATTGGTTTGTGTGTATGTGTGAGTGTGTGTGTGTGTGTGTGTGTGTGTGTATGTGTGTGTGTGTGAGTGTGCAGGACCCTGTGCTTGCTAGACAAGCACTTATTCTACTATGCTATCTCCCCAACTCTCAGAAAAGAATGGTGATCCATGCTAAAATTTAGCAATTTAGCTTTTCCTATTTCATAATTGCATTAATTTGAAGTTAACAGTCAACAATATGGAAGTATTTCAGAGAGCTAAACAATATATGTTGAGACTTCATAACTACTTGTCATCTGTCAATCTATCTAACCTATATGCATAATGCATACAGCAGATTTTTGGAGAATACATATTAGTGTGTCACACTTGATTTTTATTATGTTTTTTTTCTAATATATTAGGCATAGAAAGAGCTTCTAAGTATATCCTCAGTGTACTAGTTGAGTATATAATATTTAGTAATATTTGCAAATTTAAAGTGTTCAGTAATAAACACATATTCTATATTCTGACTTATTCTTCCATACCAAAGATATTAAGAAAAATAAAGGGAAAAATGAAAATAAATAAAATATTTATACTTTTAGTTTCTCATTGAATAGAACTTTTGCAAAACTTAAGCTTGTGTACCTGATTTTTTCACTTAATAATATAAAAAAGTAAGAAAATAGTAGGTAAATCTTCTGCAAATGTGAAGCTGAAATGAAAGGAGGAAACAGAGTGGGAAAAATAAAGGGAACAAAAAGAATTAAGATAAGTAAAATACTTATACCTATGCCGTAAGATGAATGCAAACATTATCTACTACAAACGCGTATCCATAGCAATTTTTTAAAAAGTCTACATTTCCATGAGTGCTTACCAACACCCAGGACTATATTTACATACAGGTGATTTTGAGTAGTTATATGAAAAATTGTTAAGTGTAGTTAGTAGCACAAGTGTCCCAGTATGAAGAAGCAATATAAGAAGTCAATTTTGAAGTCTGTTAAGTGGGGGAATATATTTAGTTCCCAAATAATCTCAAAGGTGATTTGTAACTGGTAATAAAATTACCAAACCTCCACACCATAGTTAAGAGATGCAATATTCTCTCTAGACAATGAAAGTTAATAGGAGATTGTACGTTCATTGTAAGTGTATACAGCTCCTAACTGTATACATATATTTTATATTTTATAAAATATTCTGTAAACAAACTTTTCTAAAGTTTAGTATTCCTGAGATCTGCACAACTGAAGAGCAGCATATAGACTTGAAAAGCATTAATGATAGAACAGTTTTAGACTCAGAAACAAAATTCATTAAAAATGAAATTGTAAACACAGACACTACTTCTCATCTACCTGAAAAATATAAAAATAAGATAAAAATGCAAGGTAAACAATTTAAGTGTTCAATATCCATTTCCTACAAACTGAAGAGGAATTGTAAATTGCAACCAACACTATGGAGATGCTAATATCACAATTAAAAGGGCAAAGAGACTTCCCAAACAGTTGATTTAGGAACAAAATATTAGCTAGTGCTATCTAAATGGAAAGAAACAAAACTGAAATAATAAAGTTATCCAAATTCTTATTCAATAGCATCAGAAATTAACAAATATCCTATGACAAATACACATAAGCACTGATTCAATAAAATATACTAAACTTCAGAAAGAAAAATGGGAGCCTGTACTGTTCGATTTTGCAAATACTTTCATAGTGTTTTCTTCTGTTCCTTTCCAGGTTCCTAAGAGGCAAGGTTCTACAAGTGCTGAGTATACAGAGAAGACTAGCAAAATTAGACGGCTTTGTTGGAAACAGAAAGTTTCATGCCCTATGGTGACAAAAACAAAAGCATTTCAATGGCAAATGGGAAGAATTAATAATATAGTTAGCCTCTTATTTCTATGCCGGTTCAAGTAAGCTATTCAATTGTAGGCAAATAAAATATTTATAAGACATAAAAATGAAACACTCAAAGACAGTCTTGAGATTCTACTTATCCACAATTCTGAAAAATTGATGTGAACAAAACTGTTTTTTCTTTTCTTTTCTTCTTTTCTTTTCTTTCTTTTTTTTGCCAACTTAGACTGCCTTAATGGAGGGTGTGGGGATTGAACTACTGATCCATTTCCCTCACTGGGATTGCTCGTGAAAGCACTTAAGCCACTGAGCTAACACAAAAGCTTCTGGTGTGAACAAAACTAAACACACACCAGTGAGATAAGGAAGAACTTCCGTAAGTTACATATTCATGGATAAATAATTTTCTCACGAACAAGAAGAAGAAGTAGGGCCTGAGAAACACTGCTAAAATCCTTGTTTTAGTTAAATCTTTAATTTATGTAAGCTGAATTCATGAATGATGATAGCCACTGGTATTCAAGCAACGTTTTTTTTTTGTTTGTTTGTTTTGTTTTGTGGCAAACATGCTTCTTTAATTGAGTCACCTGCAGAGGCCAGATGTGAAGAGAAGCCAGTACAAGATGTGAAGAGAAGCCAGTTTATGAGGGTCCAGCAGCGGGCACTCAATACATGACTGAGCATCAATCCCAATGGGCAGGTGGAGAGTCTAACTGTAGAGCTCTATTTTCATGTTCAGGTGGGTGGTGCTTCTATAATGTAGTGTAGCTACAGATATGCTACAGAGCATGGACTTAGCTTCTGACAAAGGAGCAAAGGTGCTTGACATTTATGTAGAGTAACAACTTTTATAGGAAGCAAACTTAAGGAGATAGAGACATAAGCTCTAAAATGACACTAAAATACAAAATGGCATTGGTTTAGTTTTCTTTTCCCTATCAGTTTTAACTCCTTAGGTTTAACTACAAGTCTTGAAGAATCTTTGGTGACAGTTAAACTAGGCTGACACTGGAGTAACTCTAGGAAAATAAAATATAGGTCTATATTATCTGCTGTAAGGTAAGAGAAGCAGACTGGAAGAGTAGATACCTCCTAGTTACTCAACAGAAATTAATATGCACACACACGTGTGCATACTCCCAGTGTGGGTGCACACACACAAATTTCAACTACAGCCACCACAGGGGCATGGGAAATCAGAGTCCACAATTTTATAGAATATCATCTAAGGTATTTAATTATTTTTTATTTTAAAGATAGGAACAACATAAAATGATATAAAACTTCAAAAAAGACTAAGAAACAATGATCACTACATCATATATTGTTATCTTCAAAGTAGTTGCTCATATTATAAGATACAAGCATGAAAAGTTCTTTAAACAATATAGGCATGAACATTTCTTTCAAATCAACCCATAGCAGGGACGGTGGAGCCTGAGTCATGTCACCATTATTCTGTGGAAAAGATTGTAGGTATTGGTGAAGTCAGAGTTAAGACTGGAGGCACTTTGCTATCTATAGTCAAGTTGAGGGCATAAAAATACAGAGCAATAAGATCTCTAACTTGGAGAAGCAGAACCATACTCCAAGGAAGCATCTTCAGCATCACCACCAGCAGCAGTAGCAGCAGCAGCAGCACCAGCTGCAGCCGCCACCAATACCTGCAAGAGGGCAACAGGCCTGCGGTCAGAACGAAGGTTTGATTATCGATCTGAAGAATTTCAGGAAACCAGGAGAGAAGACATTGATCCAGTGGAGCCGCCTCTTTGTGGGCGGTCTTCCCCCTGATATCACTGAGGAGGAAATGAGGAAACTAAGAAATATGGGAAAGCAGGAGAAGTTTTCACTCAAAAGCATAAAGGCTTTGGCTTTAACCTCTTGGAAACATAAACTCTTGCAGAGATTGGCAAAGTGGAGCTGAGTATGATATGCCTCTTTGTGAAAAGCAGCTACTCATATGCTTTACCTGCCACAGTGCATTTCTTAAAGTTCGAAACCTTCCTCAGTACGTGTCCAATGAATTACTGGAAGAAGCCTTTTCTGTGTCTGGCCAGGTGGAAAGTGCTGTAGTCATTGTGGATGATCGAGAAAGACCCTCGGGAAAAGGCATTGTTGAGTTCTCAGGAAAGCCAGCTGTACAGAAAACTCCGGGCAGATGCATTGAAGGGTCTTTCCTACTAATCACATTTCCTCGGCCTGTGACTGGAACCTGTGCACCAGTTAGATTATGAAGAAGAGCTTCCAGAGAAGCATGTTATAAAGAACCAGCAGTGTCGCAAGGAGCGAGAGCAGCCACCTCGAACTGCACAGCCTGGCTCATTTGAATAGGAATATGCCACATGATGGAAGGCACTTATTAAGATGGAGAAGCAGCAGCAGGATCAAATGGACCGCAGCACGAAGGAAGTCGGTGAGAAGCTGGAGACAGAGATGGAGGCTACTCGCAGGAGCACTAGATTATGCTGAGGAGATAGCATTTGATGAGACGCAGAGCACTTCTAAGAATGAAAGAGCTGCATAAGCAAGAGGTCCAAGAGCAAAAACAACTGGAGCTCAGGTGGGAAGAGGAGTGTAGGCATCATGAAGAAGAGATGCAGCGGCAACAAGAAGAGATGATGTGGTGACAGCAGAAAGGATTCAAGGGACCCTTCCCTGATGCGTGAGAGTGAGAGAAACAGATGGGCCAGATATGGGCATAAACAACAGAGCTGCCATGCACTCTGCTCCAGTGCCAGCTGGTACCCCAGATCCTCTGGGGCCTGCCACCATGATGCCTGATGGAATCTTGGGTTGATGCCATCAGCAAGTGAATCCTTTGGCCAGGTTGCTAGGTTGGAAGGAATTGGGGAACTTGGTGGAACCCCTCCTGCTTTCAACCGTGCAGCTCCTGGAGCTGAATTTGTTCCACACAAACTTCACCAATACTAATAAAATCGCAGTGTCTAGTTTCCTAAGACCTTTAAAAGAAGGAATGTTTTTGGAATAGCCAGAATTCTACTTTAAAACATGTTTGGGATTCCTCCCAATATGCTGGGGACAGAAGACAAGGGAGGGGAGAAATTTAACAAATTCTGTGTGGTTTGTTTGATTGGTTTTGTGTGACACATTCCTGAAATTTCAAACATAATGAATTGTTGAAGGTTAGAGAGAACTGCGACAGAATGACTGCTTAGAGTCCCATTGATTGTGAGCATTATGGGTTTTTGTCCATTGTGTTTTATTTGTTTACACCGCTCATGCCCAGAGACACTGCCACATACACTACAAAAACCAAACATCTCCCAGTGACCTTGGCTCCACTGCTCCATTTGCTCCCAGGTGGGAATTCAGGCAAATGTCCACAGAGGCTACAGACAGCATATGTATGGTTCTGTTAGATCCCGCAAATTACCCTTTCCTGTACTAAAGAAATTTTCTCTTAGAGATGTTTGTTTTGATTTATCTTTTTTAGAAACTTTGTGTTAACTTGCCTCCATCTTTTCTTTGGGTAAAGACATCCCAGAAATGACACTTTCATGTTTATGATTTTGCCATTCATAGCTTTCCTTGATAGGCCTAGTACAATCTCGGGAATAGGGTTGCTATATGCTGAAGGTCTGACAGTAGCTCTTAGCTTTGCCTATCTTTGGTAATTATGCTGTACGTTTTTTTTCTTTTTCTTTTTTTTTGGTGTACCATGTTTGATTTATCTCTGATACTTTGATACTTTAAATTCAAAGTTTTCCTGAGAAATGGAGCAGTAATACAGCATTAACTTATTAAAGTACATTTTAAGCTTTTCTTTCAAAATGAACCATATATATATATATATATATATGTGTATATATATATATATATATATATATATATATATATATATATATCTTTTTCCTTCCCTCTTCTCCTTTCCCCACTCTAGTTTCTCTTCTATTTTAAGCTCCCATTTCACAGTATTTATTGTACATTTTGGATCTTATTTACTCTTTCAGCTTCTTACTAAGGAGACATACAATGTGCTTACACATGCAACACTGAGTCATTGGATGTCTGAGTGTGGTCTCAAAATGAATCCATTTCCCTGTAATAGCTCAAGTTTCTCCTTTATATCTTTATAAGGTACTATATGGTATTTAAAAAAACACAACTTTTTTATCATCAGTAGAGGAACACTGGGTTGTTTTCAAGATTTAGGTGTGACACTTTTGTTACTATAAACATGGGTGCACATATTTAACTGTAATATCATGTTTTTAATTCTTATGGGAAATCAGATACCCTCTGGGGAAGAAAGCAGTTAAGCCAAATTGGATCTCTAATTCTAGTTTTTGAGAATCTCCAGACTGATTTCCATAGTGGTTATACTAGTCTGCACTTCCACCAACAGTAGAGAAGGGTTCCTTTTCCCCACAGCCCCTCCAGCATTTATTATTGATTGGTCTCTTTTTTATGAGTAGAATATATTAATTAGGAGAAAGAAAGCTCCTGAACGAGAGAGGAACAGAAAGGGGCTCCAGAACGGGTTGTCCCCATTGATTGATTTCTTGGTAGCAGCCATTGCTACAGGAGTGAGATGGAATCTCAGTGCTATTGTAATTCGCATCTCTTGGATGACCAATGATGTTGAACATTTTTCTCATATATTAGCTACTTTATTTATATTTCTTCATCTGACAAGCATATATTCATCTCAAATGCCCACTTTTGGATTGGGTCTTTGAATTTGAATTTTTTAAAATTCTTTATATGTGCTGGATAGAAGGCCTTTGAGGGGTAGACAAAGAACTTATTATGGTATTTGCCAATCAAATAGAAAATATCAACACATAGATATGAATTTTAAAAAACAGAAAGAAATAAATAAATGCTGGTTCTAAAAACAATTTAAATCTAAACACACTAAACAGGATCAGCAGAAAATCTGGGATGGAAGAAAAATAAAGAATAAACAAACTTAGAAACTGATCAAGATATTGTACTTACGAAGAAAATAAAAATAAAAGAATAAGAAATTATATATATATGCACTAATAAATTATGAAACACTGTCTTATATATATATATATATATACATATATATATGCACACATATGTGTATAGAAAATAAAAACTAGAAGTCTGAAATTCTATCAAACTAAATTATCTAAATGTCTAATAATCTTGACAATTCAAGTATTATAAATTCAAAGAAATCATTCACTTATAAAGCAAAGAAATAAAACTTAAATTTAAAAACAATGAAAAGTTGTTATTTAAATGCTTTTATTTAAGAAACATGTTAAAATGAACAGTTGACTGTAAATGGCAAGATACATCAAAAGACAATAAAATGGCTAGGAAAAAATACTAAGCAAGAATCCTGATGAAGCATCACTATATTTGAATTGTTCAGGAAGTTACACATTTAAATCTGCATAATAGTTGTTTTCTCTTCACTAAACTTAATTTGTATAAAAAGGTCTTTGTTAACTCATAATAGATGAAGATTGATATAAATGAAGATCAGAAAAAGGATAAGAGAAAATGCCATTTTGTAGTGGAAAAAAGAAAATCATATTAGACAGCAGTATATGACTCATGATAAAAAGATACAAAAAGTTATAAAAATGATACTTACGTATCAACAACATGAAGGTGTATGAATGACAGTACATGTATCTTTACATTTTGAAATTTCTTCATGTGTGTTCACATTTTAAAAATTTTAGATAAATAGTATATACAAAATATGAATACATATAAAAGACAAAAAAATGGAAAAAACGAACAGAATCAGGTGTATGATTGATTCAGCACTAAGAATAAAAGATAAGACTAATTTCCTCTCAAAGTAGGTAGAAAAAGTGAATGAATCATTAACACAAAATGTGAAGATACTGTCACATAGACATTGATCACATTTACAAAAATACTATCATTAACAGAAAGCATATTTTATATATGAAATAAAGAAAAATCCTTAATAATACACCAAATCACAAACCACAAGACAAGTTTCAATATATTTAATTTCATCAAAATCACATTTTCCCCCAGAAAATAGAGCTAAACTGGAAAAAAGAGAGAAATCTACCAGTTAAATATAAAAAAAAATATTTAAAAATAACTTAGGGCCAAGAATAAGTTACAGAGAATAATACACCAAAGGCTGTATACCATATGTCTTACTTCCTTGGTGCTGAAACATACCTTATGCCCATATCATAAAGGAAGGCTTATCTCAGCTCAGCTTGCAGAAGTTTCATAGTCTGCTGTCTCCAAGCAAGGGCAGCAGGGCAATGGAGCATGGCAGAGAAAGCTTCCTCACAGCATGGAGGAGGGAAGCCCAGAGAGATCAAGGGAGGCACAGGACAGACGGGTCACAGCCTACACCCCACCTCCAGAGGAAAGCCCACCTGCTAATAGTAAATCAGCTCTGAGCCCACCACAATCCAATAGCCTTCCAAAAGCCCCACTTGTGCTTGCTTGAGGCACCGGGGACATTTTAGATATAAAGCATAACATCATACAACCTCATGTTATATCTCTGCATCTCCTCACATAGCATATGGTGTAAACAAGCTTTTGAAAATCACTACTGTATAGGCAATCAGGCCTTTCTGTAAGAACCAACCCATAGTCACTTAATGACCCCCTAAATCAACTACTGTATGTTCTAATGCAGATGCATTATACATTGGACATTTGATTTTCAGGCACATTTTTCTTATTAATTATTTATTCATTTGACACAGAGTCTTGATATGCAGCTTGGACTCATAGTGATCTGGATTACAAATGTTCGCCCCATGCCACGCCATGATGGTTGGCTCCATCACCTGAGGCTCTGGGTCAGTACACAGCATGAGTCACCAGGGTTCAAATTCAAGAACTTACAGTTGCCAGACAGGCACCCAGACAGCTGAGCTATCTCCCTAACCACTTCATGTAAACATTTTTAAGAGGACACAGATATTCAGGTCACAGCATTAAGAAAACAGAAATTAAATTAAAATTAAAAATATTTAGCTACTTCAACACAGTAAGGACAAGATAAAAATACTAAAATCAAAAAACTACTAAGGAGACAAAAAAATAAGCTATAAAATTCATATGATTTTGGCTGCTTCTCTTTGCCATTTTGTATAGCCCTGCCTTCTGACCTTTAGTATAGTGTTTTGGCAGAGTCCTTACCTTAGCACTACATCTGGACCTACCAAGTTCAAACTCGTCTAGGTTGGTGTGGCTTGGTTCTGGCTGCTGAGTCAACTTCTTCCTGCTGCAGCTTTTGGAGGTGAACCTACTGTGCCACTCTGGCAAGATGTTCTGTTCCTGGATCAGCTGGATGGGTCTTGTCTCTAGTCTCTCTGCAAGGAGTTTTGTGGCAGTTTTCCACACTGGGCCTGTCTGATGAATTAAGTTTCTCTCACATGCCGGGCATTGGTGCTGGATCAAATGAGTTTCTGGTGGGCCAGGGTGGTCTCACTAACATGTCAGACCTTGTTGCTGGGTCGAATGAGTTTCTGGTGGGCCAAGGTGGTCTCACTAACATGCCAGACCTTGTTGCTGGGTCGAATGAGTTTCTGGTGGGCCCCAAGTTGTCTGACTCACACACTGGGCCTGGTTGCTGGGTCAAATGAATTTCCAGGCAGCTCAGGGTGGTCTGACTTAAAATCTGGGCCTGGTTGCTGGGTCTAATGAGTTTGTGGGAGGCCTAGGGTGGCCTCACTCACAAGGTGGGCCTGGTTGCTGGGTAACAGGTTTTCACCAGGTCCCAGGCAGTCCCAGGCTTGGTTGCTAGAGCAAACAAGTTTCCAGCAGGCCCCACAAGAAACTCTCAGGCCCTGAGCCCACACAAAACAAATACAGGAGATAATAGTACAATAAATTGAAAATCACACACCTGAAATCTCTGAAATAACAGCATATGATATCAAGAAACAACTGCAGAACATTATAGAGGAAATCAGATCAGAAATAATTTCTGAAATTAAAAACATCATTCCTATAATAAAAGAAATACTATGAGCTTCTAAAAAAGACACTGATAAAAAAATATAGGAGAGTAGAAAATGACGGAATCCTTGATGAAGCAATATAGGAAAGTACTAAAATGTATGAAGCAGATTCAAAGTGCTACACAGGAACTTAAAACCTCAATCACAAGCTGACAAAACCATTTCGATGAAAGTGAAAATAGACTTTCAGACGTTGAAGACACCATTGCCACTAGTGAAGTGGTAAGAAAAGTTCTCTTAAAAGCAACAAGGATGCAAGAAAAAAAATAATTCAACATCTGCAACATGTCACAATCATGAACAATGTAAGCCTAATAGGTATCAATGAGAAAGAAGGTGATTGTACAAATGATGTAAAATGAATATGAGCAGAAGTAATAGCAGAAAACTTCCCAAATATGGATAAACAATTTGACATTCAGTAACTGAAGCATACAGAACTCCAAATAACATCAACCTAATTTTTTTTTTTTTTTTTGCAGGACCAGGATTCAAACTCATGACCTTGCACTTGCCAGGCAGGCACTTGTACCATAGAACTATCTCCCCAGCCCCCATCAACCAATTAAAACCACACCCAGACATATAATAATCAAGATCCCAAAAATTCAGCACAGAATCAGTATACTAAAAGCCTCTAGAGAAAAGAAACAGATCAAAAGGAAAAATCCATTAGAATAATGGCAGATTTCTCTTTACAAACCATCAAGTAAAAAATAAAATGGAACAAAGTACCTCAAGTCTTGCAAGAAAACAAATTCCAGCCCAAACTGCTATGCAGTGCAAAACTCTCTTTCAAGTTCAATGTAGAAGTGAAATCCTTCCAGCTCAAAGAAAAATAAGAATTTCATGATAACAAAGTCAACTCTAGGGCCCGGGGAGATGGCTCAGTGGTCTGGAGCGCCTGCTTGGGAGGGCTTGGGTGGCTTCAGGGACCCTGGTTCGATCCCCCAGGCACCACATGCTGTGCCAGGCCTGCCCTCCGGGCAGGCTGAGCCGGCCATAGAAATGAGTGGGTAGACAAATAAAGGTTCTGAAACAAGAAAAAAATAAATAAATACAATAAAAAATTCTAAAAAAAAAAAAAAACAAAGTCAACTCTACACAGCTTACTAAAAGATATTCTAGAGAGGGATCAAAATGACCACAATTCCATGAAGGAGAATAGAAAGAACCCAGAAAATAGGGCAAACAATTAAACACAGCAGAAGAAGAGGTATACAAAAGCAGTCTTTCAACTATTCTTCTGTATACAGCAGCAGAATATGTCCATCAGCATATTCTACAAATGGATTTCTCCTGCACCTTATGGCTCATGATTCTGTCTGCTTCTACAGGGTACATATCAAGGAAATAGCAGTAGCTCAGTCCCACAAGTGACATTGGTCACCAGTAAGCATTACAGACACTGTTCATGTGCGCAAAATACTAGAACTTGTGTAATATCCTATCCTGAAACTGTTAGAAGTTCAGCTCACATATTTGCCATTCCAGTATTTATGTTATGTTTTATTCTTAGTAATTGTTTACTACCATGGAAACTTTTTCTTGGTTGATATGTTTGTATGTATTAACCAATTCAGAGTACTAAACTGTACATATTATAGACAACATTCCATCCTCTAAGTTGGACTCATGATTTGATTTGAATTTTGGCATATTGTTTAAAAATATTTAAGTATGGTTAATGAATATTTGATTAATTTTCTGAATATTATTTAATTATATTTTTATGATTCATAATGTATCTTTGACTTACATTCTATTTATAAGACATGGTATATTTTTTCCTAGTGTTAGAAACTTTACAAAGTGTATATATATATATATATATACACACACACACACACACACAAGAGAGTTAGGATAGACATATAGCTACTTTCTCTTAGTTCATTGAGAATAAAAGTTTGTGTTAATATTATTCAAACAAGATATCAGGTCTTCATGTTGTTCTCTGAATAATTACTATGAAGACAACAATATCCATTGTATTAATTATTGTAGCCATTCTACTAACTTGTTCTGAAACTGTTTTATCTTTTTTCTCATGAAAATGAATTAAAAAATTTTAAAAAGATATAAAAGGAGAAAAAAATTCATAAGTTTTATCACATTATACTAAAGACAGTTGTATAAGTGACTCAGTAGTATTTCTGAAAAATGATGTTACTAAAATATTCTTTAAGAAGGAAAGTTATAATACACATATGAAAATAAATTGAATTAGTTACTTAAGGTACTCCCATAAAATATTCTGTAAAAAGAAGTTCCCTGCTGAAAGATGCAAAACATTCAAGCAGAAATGACCCAATACTTTAAAAAATTGGAGGGAAAGAAAAGAAAGAGAAAATAATTCCTATCATATTGCATTAAATCAGGATTGCTTGTTGTCCATGTTGAAGATCACATAAGAAAAGTGAAAGTTCTGCGAGCAAGTATTCTGGAGAACAACGGGAAAAATTCCAGGCAATATCAGTAATATCAATACAGTAACAAAGAATGAGTTCATATCCCGCATAAGGACAATTCATGCCACGAATGCCAGGTTACATACCTTATAAAGTAATTTCACGTTGACATGGTAATTTTGTATATAGTCTCTTCAAAATGCACAAGCATTGAACAAAAATAAGTAGATATAAATGTAATTGCTTAGAATGTATAATACCTACTTAATATTTTAAGATTGTATTTAATAAAATGAATAGGTGTCAAAAATTATTTTTGAACTTAACCAACTTACATCTAAACTTAATGATAAAAATAATTAATGAAAAAAATTAATAATCAGGCTGCACCTAGTTTCACCTGGATTTGATTTTTTCTTTGTAGCACACCCCCCCTTCATATATGAGAAAATCCTGGTTTTCATCATATCCTGTAAGGATGAGACTAGATACAGAAAAACTACAATTAGCCTCTTCACATAAATAAAAAGTATGCACTGTTACAATTTTTTTTTTTTTTTGAGACAGGGTCTCGTTATGCAGTTGAGGCTGGCCTTGAGCTCACTTTTGTAGCTCAGGCTGGTCTCGAACTCGCACCGATCCTCCTGCCTCAGCCTCCCGAGTGCTGGGATTACAGGCGTGCACCACCACGCCCGGCTAAAAATTTTATATTTATATTCAAAATATAAGAGAAATACATACTATATGCACATTAATACACTCATACTCAGTAAACACATGAAAAATCCTCAACTCTTTTCTTTGTTAGAGAAATGCTAATGGAAACCATAAGATACAATTTTATGTCAATAAAGTGACTATAATATACAAGTCCAGAATAAGATGCTAATGATTATGTAAACAAACCGGAGCCCTCTAAATAATGGCCATATATGATGCTGCAGGTGTCAGAAAAAAAATTTTTTTCTTCAGAATGTGGGAATTTAACTCCCAGGAATCATCCAGTGAAATACAAACATGTTTCCATACAAGAAACATATTCCTCTAGAATCAGAACAGAATCAGACTACAGGTAAGCAGGAGATCTAGGCCTGACAAAGCTGCTGACCTACAATTAATAGAATGATGATCTTGTTAGATTCTCAAATCCTCTTTGAGTAAAGGTACAAAAGCCTGGGAGATTTTTCTAAGCAACCCCATAAACTTAACATCCAGGATTTTAAGTATAAAATTTATTTCTAAAATTCTAAATATTATTTAATGGATTTTTCAATGTAAACATCTATTTAATATTTTAAGACTATCTTTAGCCACTTCTGAAATTTGTATTATGAATTAAAGTAGACAATAAATATTTTTTATGATAACATACTGTTTTGTGATATATTTCTTACTAAGTTATTATAGAAAAGGCATACTAAGTACTGTGAACTTTTCCTATATTTATAAATAAATGCTTAATGCATTTAATTTGATAATGCAGAGAACAAATAAAACATTCCATGCATCTAGGTTATTCCTCACAAAGACAAACTGTGTTATTGACCTTATGCTTGACTTTGTGGAAAATTTGGCCTTGAACATTCTTCTAAATGAATTTATAGGATGCATCAGAAATAAAAGGCTCATACACTTGTGTTTGGGACAAGAGGGAGCACTTCAAATGCAGCACCATTATCAATAATTCTCTCTCTCTCTCCCTCTCCCTCTCCCTCTCCCTCTCTCTCTCTCTCTCTATCTCACACACACACACACACACACACACACACACACATACACACCCTATAGGAAGTACCTCATCATATGGTTCATGACCAGATTTACCTGTTTATTCAGGGATTTTTGTTTGTTTGGGTTTTGTTCTTTTTTACATTTAAATGCTAGACTGTAGCTTAAAAGTATATTCCTTGTTAAAGCCATAAGTAAATTTTCCAAAAATATCTTTCTTTTAATGTCAAAGAAATTACTACTACTTTGGGTTGTAAATGCAAGCTTGAAATGAGAAAGCATTTAGAACCCCAGAGCCAACATTAATGTATGCATACTCATTTTTATGACTACACATAAAGTTGCCAAACAACAGTTTAAAAAACAAGTCTAAAACTGTATAAAAATAAAAGTCAGTATAAAATTTAAAATGTATTCCCTGAAATTTTCATAATTTTACTCAAACTATTTCTTAACTAAAAATTTGAAATGCTGGCATTATTTGTTCAAATTCTAGATTAGCGGAAATGTTTCCTTTGATGTAAAAATATTTCCAATGATAAACATGTTTGAAATGACTATTATTTTTTATTCTGAGTCATCATAAGTAATCTGCAGGGGTTAAGTGATATTGAATAGTATTTGTGGAGCTGTTTCAAGATCAGCTTTGTTCTTGGAAGATCATACTTCTCACTTCCTGAGGGAGAAGGTAATTTTAGTAGACAAGTGGAAATAAAATGGCTTTGATATAACACCATGATGGCTGAGACTCTTTCAGGGAGCCTGAGAAAAATGATGAGCCTACGTGGAAATCCACGTAGATGCAAACCTTGAAGAATGTAAAAGGAAAGCATTTGGTCCTGATTTTGAAGTCACTATGAATTTGCCAATAGATATTTTTTAACACAAAATGTCTAAAACTGAAAGAAAGAAAGAAAGAAAGAACGAAAGAAAGAAAGAAATGTCTAAAACTTTTCATAAAAGTAACAGTTTTAGTAGGAAATATATCTAACTACAAATTTTCTAAAATAAAAATGTAAGTAATCAGGTGGCACAAATGAATTTGATAAATATCAGTATTGCCAAAGCGATATGAAATAAAGGGATATTTGTACTTACCAATTTATTTTTGTAGTAATGTTTGGTTTTTGGCTTGTAGTACTGATTGAATGTTGGGACTTTGCACTGAGCTTCACCCTTGCCCATTCATTCATTCATTTATTCATTCATTTATTTTCTATCAGAGCCTTTCCACACTGCTAAGATTGTGCTTGGGTTTATGCTTTCCCAGCCTGAGCTTCCACTGCACTGGGATTTCAGCTGTGTCCTCATACCCAACATGTAAAGAAATTTCATTGAACAGAAGCATTCTATTAAAAATAAAGGAAGGTTTGTATTAAATCATGTGGACAATTTTTTATCCCTGACACTGGGGACAGAAGAGTAACTCTAAATAACTACTTAAAGGATAAACGCAATGTATCAACTACTGCTATTCTTCTATTTTGTTTTGATTTTTTTCTTTAAAATGAAACAGTACTGGAATGTGACTTATGTTGCTTCAAGTAGTAGACTTTATACTACGTTTCTGTGTAAGATGGAAGGATGTTGTGAGGTATGCAGGAAAATTAATATTCATCCAATCAATTCTAATAAAATAGTGAAAAAATTAAAACACTGAAAATACAAAAGTAAATTACAAAATCCAAGGATAAAGAAGAGAATGCACCCTTTGCATTCTCAATAGAATAAGACACTACTTGATAATAAAATCAAACACTAAGACAATTTGTTTTCAATGCTTTTGTTTTTAGCTTCATATTTTTATTAGGACTTATTTGTCACACGCATTGATCTTGTTCCTCACAGGAGCTTCGTACACAGACATTGTGTAGATGGCTTCTATTTTTGCCATGTCTCCTCCCCTCTTTTCACACCTTCTTTATAAAAAGCCCTTCCTACTTATAAAAAGCCTTATTTCTTTTTTTTCCTTCTTTTTCTATTCCCTTTTTTGTTTAATTTTCTGTATTAGGCTATGATATCCATGACACACTGACCACTTAGGTTTATTCTGCAGATCTGACTGAGCAAGAGTCGCCTCCCTTCCTGCTCCACATGCATTGCTCTGAGGTGCAGGACCACAGTCCCATAAAAAGGACCATTACTTCACTCAAGGGCACCTGCATCCATGAATCGCCAAAAGAGCTCTAGGTGCTTTCTCTTCATGACAATGAAATACTTCTAATTATATAACTAATTAATAATATAATATATAATAATTATATTATTATATATAATAATTATAATTATATATAATTATAATTATATAATTTATAATTATAAAAATAATTTATTTTTCTGATTATTATAATTACCATTAAATTCTTATTGGCCAACTTTTTAATTGCAGAAAATTTATCCTAGCAAACATTTTTGTTACATATTTGTATACTAGCATGCTGGTTTTTTTTTTTTTTTTTTTGAAATGAACTTGTTGCTCTTCAACAAATGAATGAGTAAAGAACATTTGGATTTTATATATAATGCAGTGCTACTCTGCCTTAAAGAAAGATAAACTTGAAACATTCTAGGAAAAGAGATGTACCTTGAAAGCACACTTCTAAGTGACATAAATAGGACCTACGTATTTAAGTATGGTGGTGTTTTTCTTGTGTGAGAGACAAAAGGTTTAATAAGGATCATAATGGGTAGCAGATATTAGGAAGTAGGAAGAAAATGTGCAAATGGGAGGAGGGCAGGGGATTGGGACAAGGGAAAGGAAGAAAGGCAAGAGGGAATACCTGAGAAAGGAAAAAATGAAAATGAAGTTTTTATAAATAAGAAAGGGAAGAAGGGTTAAAAGGAGGAGTGAGAATAAAAGAATAAAGATTTATTATGCACAGATACAAATCCTCTTTGATGAATGTGATCATATATTCACAAAATGTAGCAATAAACTTAAATAAACAATGATTTCTGTAATAAACAAAATTAAACATTTTATGTGTAACTAAATCAAATCAACTCAAACTCAATATTGCTGTTGACATCTTGAACACATTCACTTTATTGTTCAAATCATCCACATAGTGTTAATAGCTGACTGAAGTATATTTAATGTGGAAACTAACTACAAGTTTTATGCAAAATAGAAAAATTTTTTTCTGAAATAAGAGTTTAACTGCTGCTGCAAGCAGGTGCAGGGACTGGGGTTCGATCCCTGGGCCTGCCACACAAGCCTCTCCCCCAGGGCACGCTGAGAGTGCAGTTGAGACTGGGCCTGGTGGTGCATGCCTGTAATCCCAGCTAACGGGAAGCTGTAAAGAGACGGATCATTATAAATCTGATCTTGTAGAGAGACCTGAACACCCTGTAGACCCTTTCCTAATATAGATGATAGATAGATGACAGATAGATGACAGATAGATAGATAGATAGACAGACAGATGATAGACAGATAGTTTAACTACTAAAATTGGATCATGACGGTTTCCTACTTAAGGTGAAATAGTATAAATTACTCCATGAAAACAGCCTTACCTTGGGTTCTAAAAAGATAACTTGTATTCAAATAAAATAAATATTCACTAATCCCTAAATATGAAGATATTTTTATTTTCAATCACACTAAATCTAATTAATTAGTAGAAAAAAATTCTAAACTTTCTATATGGACAAACTACTGCAGAGTAGTAATAGTGACATTTGAAAGCAATAATTGACAGTGCCTTGAGGGAAAAGCCATAAGTTTTAGTGCAGCATGCTTTCTAAGTAATATAAAATAAGGGCCAGCCACATAACTCAGTGGACTAAAGTGCTTGCACAGGCAGGCCTAGGAACTGGGGTTCCATCTCCAGCGTGCTGTGCCAGCCTGGCCCCAAGGGTGCCCTGAGATGGTGACTGAGACTGGGCATGGCGCCACGTGCCTGTGATCCCAGCGCTTGGGAGGCTGAAAATGGAAGGATCACTATCAGTCTCATCTGTATAATGAAGCCCTGCAGACTCTATACTGAAAATAGATTAAAATAATAATAACAATATGAAATACATCAGAAAAAACTTTGCATTTTTGACCCATGTACTGTTGACAAAGGTACATTTTGAAAAGCTGGGAATTAACTGAAAGAATAAAAGTTTTCACTGTAAAGAAATATTAAATTATTGAAGAGGGGCTGAAGAGATGGTCCAGCGATCTACTGTGCCTGCTTAGGAAAGCTTAGGCAACCACAGTGACCGCGGATCAATCCCTGGCACCACATATTGGGCCAGCCACACCCTCAGGGCAGGCTGTACAGGTACAGCCTCAGGTACATATACATATACATATATATACATATATATGTGTATATATTGAACAGATAGATAAGTTTAACTTTAAATATTGTATGACATATGTTACCCCATAACATAGGTTACCCCATTAATATATACAATTTTTATTTTATGTAGTAAGTAGAACTAAAAGTGTGAGAAAAACCTATACATATACAGAAAATATCTCCCATATTATTTATTCCCCTCATAAGAAATGTTATCTATCTGTGGCAAATGAAACTTATCTGCATGCTCAGGTCTGATAAACATGCAGTTAATCTTAAAGTCCCTGTCCTCTCGCTATATGTAATTTTCAATTAAAATAAAATAATCAAATAGTTTTAAAGACTTTCAGCAAATTACTCATGCTTCAAACCATGTCTTCCCACCTTGCTGTTTTTCAACCTGATCTAAACATTTTTACCTAGATTTCTAATGTTTCCTGTATTTGACATTTTGCTAGTTTAAGTGAACAATCCAAATAAATGTTGTATTTTCCCATTCTCTGTTCAAACTTTATGGCACTTCACTTTCTCAGTAAAAATGAAGTCAGTATGTGACCTAAAATTTCCTACATTTTCTGATTTCCCAAGGACTTATATTTTTTCCACAGCTCTCCATATTAAAAATGTTGTTGAAATCCACTGACGGCGCTAGGCTTTTTCCAACATCCCAGACAAGTGTCAGCCAGGTCTTATTGCAATCCCTTCCTGGAATATTTTTCTCTGAAAGAAATGCTAACCATCTGTGCCAGTTAATCTTGGTTGTCAACTACATTAAGAGATTTCTGGGTAGACAACCAGATTGTGAGGGCAGACCTCATCAGCGATTGTTAATGGCCCATTAAGAAGTAGGGCTTAGCTGGAGGCAAAGTGCCATGGAGTAGAGGTAGGTTGGCAAGCCTTGGACGCTGTACGGAGGCTCTGGCTCCTTTTCCTCCGCTCGATCCAACCCACTTACTTCATGACCGCCATGAATCGAGCAGGTTTCTTCCATCACATCCATTCCACTGTGATGTCTGCCTCATATCCAGGTGGACAAGTACTAAAAATTCTGAAGCCATCAGCCAAAATGAACGTTTCTTCCTTCGAATTGTGTAAGTAAGAATCATTGCTGGTATAGCATCAGTGCCAGAGGATTTAAATCAGCTTTATTTTTTACATTCTCCAAGGAGGCGTACACTGAATATAATTTTTATAGTTTATATGTGATTCCACACATAAGTAATATAAAATGTTGGTCTCATAAAATGTAAAGTAGAATGATGGGTGGAACAGTTTAGGGAGTGTATTATGGAGAAAAAGGTAGAAGTAGTTGTTCAATGGATTCTATATTATAGTAAGGAACAAGGATTGTAGTGTGTTATTTCATAGTAGGTGACAATAGATAATAATAATGTACTACGTATTTCAGAAATTGGGAAGAAAGAAATTTTAATGCTCTTAATAATTTTTTGACAAATGTTTGAGGAGATATCTAACTTGTTTTTTTTTAACTTTACCCAATTTAGAAATATATCATATATATATATATATATATATATATATATATATATCACTTAGTTTTAATTTAAATTGAAAGATGCAATAATACTTTTATACTAAAATGCCTTTATCTTAGTATTCTATCTGTATTCATCCCATTATTAACTGTCTTTATCATACATTAGAATTTCAAATTTGTTAGGATTTTACTATTAAATTAGTTTACAGGATATCATTTGAGAACATTAGCATAACCATTATTTGAAGTCTCCCATTTAATACTTCATTGAAGAGAAATGTTTAGAGAAAGACATACCAGTCCTTTACATCGTTCATGCTTTTACAATTGGACACAAGAAACTAAACACATCAGCATTTTGCTTCATGCAGGAGAGAAGTGCAGAGGCAAGCTGCCAGCTCTGTTTTGGAAGCATCAGGCTGCATTGTCCCTCCCTTCACTATGCCCTCTTTCCTGATTTATTTTGTGTACAACACCACTGAACCTCTGAGATTCTAATATTTTTATTCTCTTGCCTATTTTTTAGATAATCTTGTAAGTGACTTACTCTTTAGAGTATTAAAGGAATTTGTACATAACAGAAGAAAAAAATTATGTTGAATGCAAGGTAACTGCAAAATAAACAGAAGCTTTAAGCAAGGCATTTAGAAACTTTTCTTAGATAATGTGATAGTTGATAGTGACGGGTAAATGATCTGTTTTCATGAGAAATAAATTACTTCTGTTACTTTAGGGACATTGAAAAATATGTGGTTGGTATATGATTCTGTCTAGGGTTATGCTGGTTTACAAGTATCACATAGACGAAGTAAAGAAATACAGGAGATTTTATATATAATTGTTTTGAAATCAGTGAAATGAGATGCACATTTTTATGACAAGTAAAAAACATGTTGCCTAAAGCAAAGTGCATTCAGTACAACCAGGGCATGGAAAACAACAGGAGCTCCCCTTGGTGTGGATGCTGATAAGGGAGACTATTGCTAAGGAGTGGGAATCGATACGTATCAGACACACACAGTGATTTTAACTGGGAAGACTTGCCTCTCCTCCAGACATTAGCAGGGAAAGGGTAAAGGAAATACTTAAAAGGCAACAAATAGGGTTTTTCATTAATAAAGTCTTCAGTCTGATAAGGCCTGGGTGTGGCTCAGTGGCAGAGCACTTGTTTTACATGCGTGAAGAGCTGGGTTTGATCCCTAACCCCCCAAAAGCAAAAGAGCTGTGAAAAATTTGACAAGGTTTATCAATTTTTGAAAAGGTTTTCATCTTAAAACATAGTCGATTTAATATTACAAATCTTCACTCGTTATGCATTTGGGTGCTTTGGGCTTTTCTTGATATTATCAATGACATTTATCATTATGCCACAAAAGCCAAACAATTGCTGTGCTACTACTTCAAATTCATAATAAAGAAATACAATGATTTTAGAAAACCGTATCATTGTCTACAATTAAATGAAAATGCTTAAATATGAGAAAGTATCTATCGAACACTTCAATACTTTTTAAAGTATCTGAAATAGAAGTATCCATTTATACAGAACAGAGTTATCAACAGTTACAATTTTTAAAGCAACTGGAGAGATCAATTTGATGTGAGTCTACATTTGCTCATCTTTTTTCTCTTTTCTATCTCTTTTTTACACTTGATCTAAGCCAAAAGGCCAAGAAGTGATCTCTCTTTTTTATACGTAACGCTTTTCCACAAACCCATATGCTTTTGTCATCTGGTGGGAGAAATAATAGTAATGTTAACTTTAAAAGGTAAGATAAAAATTATGTGACTAATGAAATAAAATATGAATTTTTATTTCAAATTTATTTAAATTATGAAGGGACAACACTATATATGATTTTATACTTTTACCATGAAATTTAAATACATGGAAATTATGAAAGAAGGTATAGAAAGATACTATGAAAAAATTAATTTGGGTATTTTTTCTTTTGTAGATGATCTGAAATATTGAGTAATTTAATCTGTTTTTTTAACTTATGTCTTAAATTAAAATAATTAAGCATGCTTATTTATAAAAAAAATCTCAGGGTTCATTTACATTGTGACTTTCTGTTATTCCTTGTAGACAAATTAACTAATACATTTTTATTAACATGGACATATTTATAACACAACCCTTTGAATGTTTTTAGCTCACAGCTCCTAGATTATACTGTTTGATCCAGAAGTTTGAAAATCTTTCTTTTTTCACAACAGTATATCCAAATTTTATCATCCTTTGACTCGTCCATATGTTTACTACACAATGACATATAGCATTCTCTGCCACTCCCTCCGTGAAGCCACAGGAGCTGTGAGGCTCCACATTTAAAGACAGGAAATTTTTATAGACTTGAAGTCATTTTTTGATCTTTTGATTAGGAGATTTGGGTTAGCAATGTAGACAGAACTGGACAGAGTACACTGGACTCAAAAATACACTACATCCACACAATCACAAATTGAGCAAAGATACAATTATGCATGCTCAATAGAAATCTCTGAGATTTAGAATGATTAAGAAACCCCAGGAGCTGGTTATAATCTCAGGAGAAGAAATAAGAGCTACAGTATCATTAGGTGTAGAATTTGGCTTACTTGGTAACAGATAGCAAACATGTAAAGATACATAAATATTTTTTATTTTATGAAAAAGTAAAATTTCATAACAAAATGAGATTAGGAATAGTTAATATATATCATATTTTCAAAATAAAGTACAAAATATAAACTTAAAAAATAATCTTCCATAGAACAAACATATAATAATAGAAAACTTTTCTTTTCAGTGACCTAACATAAAGCAGTAGTATAAATGAAGCAAATTATTATGTATATTAAAGTGCTTTTGAAACAATGGAATCTGGGAAACTACCAACTTCTCCCTACTTGGTTCTTTTTCACATTATATTATATTATATCATATATCATATTATATAAATATATACATATATGTATGATATATGGATATATATATATTAAAAATGAGTCCGACTCACAAGTTCAACTTTTACAGTTTTTCTCTACTGTAAGAGAAAATATGTGAAAGCTGAATTTGTGAGTGACTCATTTTACTTCACATTATTTTCCCATTACACTCATTTACCTACTAATGTCACAATTTCTCATGACTTATGACAGCATACTACTCTACTGCATATATATTCAAAGGGATAGATAAAATAAAGGGGAAATATTACATGAAAAGAACTACAATATGGCATAAAGTAACTGCATTATGAGAAACAAAAGTAAACATAATGAGAAAAACATCAAAGACTTGCACAAAGATTGTGAAAGACCAGACTTGTATATTTTCTTGAATTTTTGTGTCCTTTAGGAATAAAATGAGCTACATCTGTAAAAAATATTGGTAAAAATAACAAACGGTACATGAAAACATTACACATACTCTTATATCCAAATTGGAATATTTTTTCACTTAACATATGTGATCCAAATTGATAAATATTTCTACTGTTATGCAGTGTAATTTTGTACTATTTTATTTGATATTATATTATTATCAATTTCTAATTTTCTATAATATAATTTTAATAAAAAGTAATATTTTATAGAGATGTGTTTGTCTAATTTTTTGAACCATTTTACTATTTAGCACACAGCCAGTTCTCCATATCCAGCTTAAAGATTTTTTTTTTTTTTTGGGAACCGGGAATCGAACTCAGGACCTTACACTTGCCAGGCAGGCACTTGTGCCCGTGAGCTGTCTCCCCAGCCCTAGAGTGAAGATTTGAAGTCAGAACACTCACAGGCAGCCACCTCTCACCAGCAGTCCTCCCCACCTTGGGTCCTCAGTAAGCATTTCCAGGATGAACAAGGGTTCTTTGCCTAGTACAGCACAACTCATTTCACACTGAATTGGACATGACACTGCTCCCCCTGGCTATAAGGGTAGCCATTATGCAACAGAACTCATCCGTGCACCAAATTTCTAGTGGTTGATCACCTCAACACATGTGCAGCACCCACAGGTATCTCTTCCAATAAGGTTACCAAAAAAGGAGGCTGGGGCCACTGGGCCTGGTCTATCTCACCAAAGGCCTTACGATCATATTAGAGCTTTTGATTTAGCATGGAAGCTTCTACAAATCATGGAGAAATGATGAGAGCACAATTAATAGTTTTAAAGTTAACAACTCATAAATATTTCTGTAAAGTTAATGTGTGGGATGACCTTTGTGTAATTACTGATTATTCACTATGCTTTCCTCTGAGTACACTAACATATCACAAAGTTCTGAAATACTTCAGTATGCCCTCTAAATTAACAATTATCCCTCATTTTTTTTTACCTAATTCATGTAGATTACCTGTATACCATCCTAAGTTTATTTTATTTAGGTACAAACATAAAAACATTGGAATTGAGAATAATGATGTAATGATTTTTATAATCACTAATTTCTTTTTTATTTTACTGAAAAACATAAAACAAAATTTCAAAACAAAATAATAATTAATATATTGCTCATGGTTACCTTTATAGTAGTTATTCTGGGTATAATATATGGGCATTAGGGGTAGCCTGATAGCTCAGCAGACTAAAGTGCCAGTTTAGACAGAGCATAGTGGCCAGGGTCCAGTCTCTGATCTGATGTGCTGGCCCTGCCCCTGGGGCACGCTGACACTGAGCGTGGTTGTGTGCTCCTGTGATCCCAGTGCTTAGGACGCTAAAAATAGGAATACCACCATGAGTCTGATATACATTGTAAGACCCTATAGACTCTGTACACCCTGTCCTAAAAAAAGAGAGAAAAAATATGGGCATTAAAATTTTTCCAATCAATATTGGCAAAAACTTTCTTTTTTAATGAAGAGACACTAATAGTAGAACTAACCAGCTTCCGAATTATCTGTAGTAATATCACTTTAGAAAAAAAACAGGAAATACAATCTATTTAAATTATGTTTTTCAGGGAGCTGGGGAGATGGCTCCGAGGCACAAGTGCCTGCTGGGCAAGTGCAAGGTCGTGAGTTTGAACCCCAGTCCCACAAAAACAAACAAACAAACAAAAAAAAAATTATGTTTTTCTTCATTTACTTAAATTTTTGATATATGATAGCTCAATTATTTTTTGACCTTACATTTATATGAATGTCCATTTGCTGGACGTATTAAATCTTGAGCTGATTTTGTTCCAAGCTAGTCATATGCCCTCCAAATCACTCTCCCGGGCAAGTCTGGGCAGAAATGACACAATTTTAGCAGCCACTCAGCCACCTGCTCAGGAAGGAAATCACTCAGACTGCACTATTAAGAGATGGGTGTTTTATGAGTGTAGGATGAGCATTTGATTTATGATATCCTTTTATGTTGTTGGTGGTGGCCTTTGTGCTTCTTTGTCTTTTGGTATCAGGACTCAAACTCAATATCTTGTGCTTGCCAGCTAGGCTCAGTGCCACTAAGCTATGTCTTAGTTACTTTTCATTAATTGCTGGCACAAATACCCAAAACTCAACATGAAGGAACGAAAGGTTTAACTCACAGTTACTGGAGGTTTCAGTCTATACTCGGCTGGTCCAAGGCTGAGCGGAACAGAACAGAGAACATCCAGTTCACGGCGGGGAAACAGCAACAATGGTGGCAGAGGTAACCAACCAAGGGAGCAGAGAGCAACAGCGTTAGTCTGTCTCTCTGTCTCTCTTTATATTATACTCAGGCTCTCCACCTCAGCCATCTGATTTACGCTATACCCATAATCCAAGAAATACTTAAAACACATAATCCCAGGTATCATAGATCAAGTCTCAAACTCTGGATCAGTACTAAATCACATAATCCCAGTGACTCATAGTCAAGTCTCAATCTATAGAAGTCCCTGCCCCATGACTGCATGAGGCTTTGGGGGGACAACTAGACATAAACCATAACAAACTGTATCCCTGGTGATTTATGATACTTATGATTAAGCCTCCATTTGTTTGAATGTGATGCTATGGTAAGTGGAGGAGAGACCAGCATCACCAGATACCAGTGTTCCTACTTTTGATATTTTTGTTCAAAACATAGAATCAATACAAAACAAATAAAAGTGTCTCTTAAGAGTACTATATTCCTTAGCCACAGTCTCTCAGCATGTATTTTAATCAGGTGTGCATTTAAAGCATTCCTTCTGGATGGTACAGGCAGATCCTACAGGACAACCCATAGACTGAGGCTGAGTTTCTAACTCTTCTTCATTCACCTGATTTACATTCTTCAGAGTGCCTGGAAACCATCTTCACACTCAACATATAAATAAAATACATATATATATATATATATATATATATATATATATATATATACTTTTTAATTTTATTAATTTAAATAAGAAAGAAATAACAATGACAGTTTCAAAATACGTTAGTAAGACAGCCACAATAATTAATATGCATATTGTCATCAAAGTAGTTGTTTAGAGTACAAGATGCAGACATGATAACTTTCCTAAACACTATTGGTACAAATATTTCTTCTCACTGAACTAAGAGAAAGTAATTGTATGCCATAATAGTAGTGGGTTAGCAGCAGAACTGGCAATGTCAGAAGTGGTTGAGTTGAGCCTTTTACAGCTCAGCATACTAATATGGCATTTACTTTTTATGTCTCACGGTTAAACTTTTCTGCTGGATGATTAAGACCAAGTTAAAGCAAGACCTATATAACAGAAAAATGTAACTTCTGTATCTGACAAGGTCAGTCAAATCCGCTCAGGATTTGCCCTGAAGCCAGGTACAGCATTTTGTAGAACTTTGGTCAGTGTCAGCTGTCTGGATGAGTCACAGCCACTGCTTGGCCAGTTTGCTCTCTGTGAAAGCCTGAATGTTCTCTCTTTAGGTGATTCTCCTTAGGCACACTATACATCATCAATTCCCTTCCTCTGTGATCTCATAATCTCCTTGAACAGAAAAATTGAGACACCACTGAACTTTAGGATGTTACAACACAGGTTCTCTTATGTCCTGAGTCCTCACTGACCTAGAAAGGCTAGGGCAAAAATACTAGCTATCCTTGTAGCTCTTCTTTTTCTCTAATTTTTGGTCTACAAACTTAAGTTGTTAACCCTCCAGAAAAGAAGCTTAGTGATACTGTCATTCTATAACATACATACTTCAGCAGAATATCACTGTGTTTCTGAATTTCAAACACCTTAGACTTAACATGGAACTGGTATTTTCCATCAATCATTGATATTCTAATTAGATAGATAGAGAGATAGACAGCCAGACAGCCAGACAGACAGATAGATAGACAAATAGACTCACAAGGTCAATTTTGTTACAGTTTTTCTTTAATATAAGAGAAAACATGTGAAAACTGAATTTTGAATGTGATGAAAAAACAATTACACATTTTTACACAGAAAGTGTTCTAACCACGTACAGAATTGTAGCAGGTCAATGCTATGGCATTATTCCTTGTCTCTTATTCTCTTTTATTACCCTTTTATTTTATTAAAACAAACATTTACTTGAGATAGAGTAAAGCAATAAGTAAAATGAGATTAGAAGCAGCACATATCAAAACAAACAGAATGACAGGCATTCCAAGCATGGCTTTAGTATTACACATTGTTATCCTCAGTGTCAATTCCTGTTGGAGATACTTAGGACCATTGTCTAAATCATCCTGTGTATATATAAGTGTGTCGTTTTGTCCCTGCCATGTTTCCTCGCTTTTCAGCTTATTCAACACATATATTTAGTGAAGCAATGGAAATGGCAGCAATATTAGAGTGTTTATTATAAATCATCTTAATAGAGTGAATGAATAAAAAACTGGACAATATCATTGCCAACTATAGAAGGAAACAAAAACCACAGGGCTGGGCAAAGAAAGAAAGTTGCTCAACCTGAACAGTTTGGAAAGAAAGTATTGAGAGTACTGAAAATAAAGCAGAGCTTGTGTGTCAACGAAATAAAAGAATTTACATGTCAATGCATGCATAGTGACAGATGAATTCTCTCTTATGGTGCTACCAATTAAATTCACATTGTGACTTAAAAAATGTGAAGCAATATTAATTATTTTTGTAAGACATATGTCTTAGTTTTTTCTGATCCCTGGGGCAAAATACCTGACACATACGATTTAAAGGAGAAATTCGTTTTCAGTCACAGTTTTAGTCTATGGTCAGATAATTCCAGGCTGAAGCAGGGTGGCAGAGACCACAGTGGAGGGAAATGTGTTCGGCCCACAACAGCCAGGGAGCAGAAAGTAGTGGGGAGCCAGGGACAAGATTGAACGCTTATAGGCCACACTTCCAGTACCCCTCTTTCAACCAGGCCCCACATCCTTGGAGCACGTGCAGCAATAGAATGCACTGAGGAGCACAGCAGCCTCAGATTCAGTGACCTTCTAAGCATATGAGACTATGGGGGACATTCTGGATTTAAATATTTTGGATTTAAATATTTAATATGATACAGAAAGTGATATATAGTAAGATCAGATCTATATGTAAGTTAATGCTCAAGTAGCTTAAATAAAAACTGTTATTCATACAATATGTATGAAGAACGTATCAGACTTTCTCAGGACAGAGCTATGCAGCCATTCAAAAAAGAGTAAGTGTTGTAATTAGTCTGTTTACCTTACATAGATATATTTCCTGAAATATATCTGAAATACTTCGTTTTTCTTTTTTAAAAAAAATGAATAAAAATTCTCATACAATAAAAAAAAATAAACGGGTACACCCACTCGGGACCTCCCTCCTGTCCCTCTCTTGGGCAGGAGATTTCTTTCCCTCAATAAATATGTTCTGCTCATTAAAAATAATAATAATAATAATAATAATAATAATAATAATAATAATTTTTATTTTTGTACCCTGGTATAACCTCTGATATTCTTACAAATACTAGTCCTCTCCATATGAAATTTACTTCCATGGTGCTTTATAATACGATGTCTGTATTCAGGTGAGACAGGAATAGAATCCTTACTTGACTGATCTTGCTTTGTTCTTGGATTACTTACACATCAGAATGTTTTGCATTTAGAAGTCTCAGTAGATCTTATAGTTTAAGTCCCAACTAAAACAAATATCGGGGCTGGGGAGATAGCTCTGTGGCACAAGAGCCTGACTGGCAAGTGCAAAGTCATGAGTTTGAACCCCAGTCCCGGGAAAAAAAATAATAATAATAATAAATAAATAAATAAATAAATAAATAAATAAATAAATAAAAATAAAACAAATATCATACACTTGTGATTGACATTTTCTTTCACCAGTATTGCATTAGTTTCATTTGGCTAAGTTTGTAGGTCACCAGTGTTTTTTAAACTCATTGATTCTATTTAATTTTAAATTATCTTTATTAGGACATGTTTAAGTACATGAAATTTACCTTCATTTTGGGGAGTAGTTACATCCAAATAACACATTTTAATTCTTCTATCACAATCCCTTTCTTACCTCCGTTCCACCATCTCAAAATTTTCACTATTTTCTTTACTGTTGTTTTGTTGTTGTGTTAGTTCATATATATGGAAATATTTACTTTCACTGTGCATATTTGGTATACGTATATGACATATCTTCAAGCATTTCCTGAGATTGTAGACAGGTCTTAATGAGGAAAAAATGAAGACAAGTCTTCATAGCTTTAGCTAAACTTTATCACTTTAAGAAAAAACTGACAGATGTGAGACTATAGTTACCCCTTCAAAAGCTCCTAAATTCTGTGAATTTAGTGAGTATATCTATCAAGAGACTATCTAGTTACCATTGGATGTGAAAACTGCTGATATCTATACTGTATCAATATTACCAAGTGCCTCTTCTCCGTAGCCAACAACTTTTTACAAGAATCAGACTAAGATCTCCATTCTGTTTTTCTGTTGAAATTCCTAATATCATCTTATCTGAGTCTCAGACACTCACTAACCTTTGGACATTGGGTTGAAAATATATTTGGTACCAAGTCACAATATATTTGTATGCTATACTTCTTGGGTTGAAAATATATTTGGTACTAAGTCACAATATATTTGTATGCTATAATTCTTAGAAAATTAGTCAAAGCAATGTTCAGATTCCTGGACATTTGAAAGCAGAAAGCTAGTCCATCCTACCTAATACATTCATTTCTTCTTTTTAAAAGAAGTGATGGTATTACATTTCTCTGGGAAATAAAGCCCTGGCAGTTCCTTAGGTGTAAGAGACATTTATAGACCAATTTAGTATTATATTGTTTTGTGATGCATGGGCAATGGAGTAAGTATGACTCACTTAACTCTCTGTTTAGTTATTCTTTAATATTTCTAGACAACTTTTTATCAAAAGGGAGAAAGAAGTCAATGAATTTCAAATCTATGTTGAATATAATAACACTCCTAGAAATGTAATATTTGAAGCTTTCTTTATGAATATATTCTTAGTAGATTTTTTTTCAGTGAACAAACCTGAGGAAAGAATATATTAAATTTTATACAGAAAATTGATTTTCAACTGCTAACTCTTTAGCAGAGAATAATTTTTAGTAGTTTTGCATTTCTGGTTCACAAGTTACCACAGACTTAGTGGCTTAAAGCAGAACCATCTGTGGGCTGAAAAGATAGCTTGGCTGCATACGCACTTGCTTGGTAAGTGCAAGCTCCCTAGTTCCATTCCCATTACAGCAGGCAGTGCTGGCCCTGAGCCCCAAGTGTACCCTGTCGGTCCCAGAACTGGGTATAGTGGTGTGCATCTATAAACCCAGGGCTGGGGAGGCTGAGACAGGAGGATCACTACCAGCCTGAACTATATGGCAAGATCCTATACTAAATAAGTAAAAAGAGGTAAACAACAACAAAAACCTCTAGCTCAGAAGATGGAGCACAGTTTTCTGGCCTTCCACCTCACAGTGCCATGACAGCAATGGTCCCAGAAGCAGTTCACAGTATGGTTGATTACTTCCTTCCAGGTTGTAAGGAACACAGCTATCTGACT
>PVJA010019033.1:0-20795 GCA_004027025.1 Myocastor coypus
AAAAAAAGTAATGTGGATTTAGAAAGGTTAATGTTTAGTTGTTTGATCAATCTTATATACCTATATGTATTAATCTAAACTGATCCGATGATGAAAATATATAATATAACCATTGTTAAATTTAAACAATAAAAGAATTGGAAAAAAAAAAAAACTTTTTATTATATACTGTAACACTGTTACCATTTCTATAAGTTAAATCTGTTTCCAGTATAAAGTATATACCTATATAGATCAAGTACATTAATTTTGCTTTTAATATTGTCTGTGCAAATAAGGAGCACGTTGTAGGGAAAATACAAAGAAAAAATCATTCAAAACCGTAACCATTAGGCGCTTATAATTTTTATTAAATTACATGAATTTTAGACAGATCATATTAAAATTCTTTTGCTACCCAAAGCGTTTAGTGGTCTACAGAAGAAATAACTGATGCTTCAGGGGACCCATCAGTACCTTAGTTAAGCCAGAGCACAGGCCCAGCGTGTGAGTGAGACCACCTCAGGCCCACTGGAAACTCATTCGTCCCAGCATTTAGTTCTGGCACATGACTGAAACTTTATCCATCAGATAGGACCTACTGCAGAACCCCCAACAGAGAGGCTAGAGGCGAGAACCACCCAGCTGATCCAGACAGAACATCTTGCCAGAGTGGCACAATGGTTTTACCTCCAAAGGCTGGAGCAGAAAGAAGTGGAGCACAGCAGCCAGACTCAGGCCACATGCACCTGGACAAGTTTGAACTTAGTAGGTCCAGACCTGGTGTTAAGGTAAGAATTCTATCAAAGTTCTACACCAAATCTCAGAACACAGTGCTATACAAAATGAAAAAGAGAAGGAGTAAAATGCATTCTCAGGCCTTGAACCCACCAGGACAAATGCAGGAGACAACAGTATAGAAGAAATTGGAAATTATATACCTGAAATCTCTAGAATAAGAGCATCTGAAGTAAATAAACGACTAAAGAAGTGTGTAGAGGAAATCAGATCAGAAATAATTTTGAAATAAAAAAGAAATAATAACTATAATGAAAGAAGTACTAAGTACTTTATTTTAGACAATTTTTATTGTTATGTTCAGTTAAAGTTGTAAAGGATTTATTTAAAATTTGCAATCTATTATTAATCTCATGCTATGTATTGATTCCAGAAATATTTCTCTAAAATTCACTTTGTTTAAACCTTATATCTTTCAAATTTCAGTATTGATCTATAATTTTTAATAGACCATATTATTATTAATTTTCAGTAAAGTTAACGGAAAAGAAGAAAAAGTAATTGATGCTTCAAATTCCTTGTAGTAAGCTGCAATATTATTAGTAAAAGACGCAATCAACAATTGGTGAAAATACAGTAAGCAATTTTACATATACATTATTATATAATATAGCAAATAAAATAAGAACAAAGTGACAGTGCTTTATTACTATAAAACTAACACCTCCCTTTTTATATCCTCAAAAAATGGTAAGAGTGACAGTTACAGTAGAAAGTATAACACACAAATAATATATACTCACATGCAGAAACATACTCACGCATCCATTGCTCTAGAATTCTGTGTTGAAGCTAAATTGATGCAAAACAACACAAGTAATAGCTCTTAGATATAAACACAAATCTACTAATCACAATAAAAGTAAGAAATAGAACTTCATACTGCAATTTACAAGAAAAATTTTGTTATAAAGCGATCAATTTTCTAATTTTTCTGAAAAAATAAAATTGTCAGTGGTGATGTTGGTGATGAGAAAAATATACTTGCATGTGTTGTGCTTCCTAAGTACCTGTGGCTAAAGCCGAAGCACTCACAATGTCCGTTCACATTGCAACTTAATAAGGCTAATTTAAGTAAGGGCACATGCCAATGTATGTGTAATGTCTTCCTGGCACTACTTGAGCATAGATTGAAGGCAGAAACAATGTAACTAACTTCAAGTTAGTTTCATAAAAGATGTGTCTTACTTTCCAGGATGGAGTGTGCCAATAGCTACTGAGATAGAATGCAGGCTGTGGATAGCAGACACACCCGCTCCTGAAGAGGCTCATCCCCCTGGCCTGGCATATAGCAGCCAAGTAGTTCAGAACAATTTGCAACAACAGCACTGTTTGCCTTTGAATTTTATTACATTCTGAGGAAAGAGTTAATTAGTAGCTTTATGTATAGAAATAACTAGAGCAGTTGAGACACAGATCATAAAACATCCTAAAATGTGAATTCACACATGCCTAGCATGGCTCAGTTTTCAGTGTTTTCGCTTAATCTTTTCATGAAAGGTGGGAGGACAGATCATACTTCTGCAAAGGAGAAAAATTGCCCCTTATTTGTCCTGTCACTATTAGAAGGTTTACATTTGTCATTCCAGCCTGCTATATTTCTTGTTCAATATTTCTCTTGGTTTAATAAATGAATATAAAGGCAGATGCCTAAAAGTAGTTACAGCACAAACACAGGCCAAATTTTCTCGCATCTTCAAGTAATTCTGGAATAATCATCAATATTAACAATCTTGATGACCAACAAACAGAAAGTCCAGATCAATGTAGAAAATGATAATTTCAATCGAATGAATGTTAAATTATTTGGTATTTATACTAGTCAGGGTTTTACTAGAGGAACAGATATAATACAAGTAATAGGTATAACACAAGATGTGCCAGTCCCAGAGTCAGATGGGGCGATGTGCTGAGAGTGTCTGCACACTGCCAACTGAAGGATTCAGTCCCAAGGCTTTTTATATTCACTGCAGTGTTCCATCCCTATCCATCTCTACTGGTCTTAACTGATTTCTACAGGTTCATAATAGTCTCCAAAGGCAAGCCTTTGTGTCTGAAAAGGAAGCAGAAGAATCTGCTACGGAAAGCTTAAGGTTCCAAACCAGAGGCTGATGAGTCTGTGCCGGAAGCCAAGAGATAAAGTCAAAACTGAGTCATTCTGGGGCAGGACCCTCATGGCTCACAGAGTGAATCAGTCAGGCAATGCAGCCAAATTGATAAAATGTATCAACCACCTCGCATCCAGCCAAGTTGACACAATGTATCAACCACAACAATATTCCACTGAAAGTTATGGACTGAGCACACTGTCTTATGTTTACCAGGTGTTTCACAATGGAGGACGATGTGTCAGTGTTGTGGGTCAATGTCCCAGGGTGATTGCTTTAGATAAAAGCTAAAATCATTCACTATGCTTTTCTAGGTTAGGCAACTCACATAGTTACTGATTCATATGGCCGTAAACGTTATTGGCTATGTGCAAACATACTTAACTTATTCTTCATTAACAATATAAAAGTAGTAAATAAAACTAGCGATGTTCCCCACTCTTCTAACAGATTTGGGAAGGGCTACATTGGTTTCATTCTTTTTCTTGCAATTCTTTTTGAAAAGCTTTGTCATCTCACAAATCTTATCTTTTTGTATAGATAAAGATAATATATAAAAAGTTAGTATTAAAAAAGAGCAGACGTGCATCTGATTTTTGTTTTCGCTGTTTTTAAATTATTTTTATTTATTTGCTTGTTTGTTTGTTTGTTTTAACAAGGATCCACTATGAAGTTCAGGCTAGTCTTGAATTCTCAGCGACCCTACTGCCTCAGCCTGTGAAGTTCTGGGATGACAGGAGTGTACCAGCACACCCGGCATGTCTCCTTTTTAATAAAACAACATTATGGGTATAACTAATAACACTTAGGTGCACAGATCTTCACTTAGAGCATGCCTTTGGAAAGCACCTTCCATGTAAAAGCAAGCATTTAAATTGATAAGAACATAACAGGAATTAGCACGTTGGATGACACCCTTTAAACCCAGCATTAGGGGGCTGAGACAGAACTGTCACTGAGAGTTCTAGGTCTGCCTGAACTGCATAGGAATTTTTTTTTTTTTGTGGGATCAGAGTTTGAACTCACAACCTTGCACTTGCCAGGCAGGCACTTGTGCCCCAGATCTATCTCCCCAGCCCCTGTGAACCTCTCAAAAAGATAAAACAAAAAAAAGCACATATTCCCTTTATTACAATAAAATTACACATCTGCATGCATAATTAATAGCTTAGAATTGATAAAATTTTAGATACAGTTATTTGCTATTTCATGTACCAATTCTGACCATTTTGCAGTGTGGTTTCTCTCATTTACTAATTTTCACAGATACACAAAAAATTAACAATATCTTCTGTAATAAATATTAATTTAGCTTTATATTATGCTAGAAATGTTCAGATTTCTATGCTTCCCTAGATTTTCATAATAATTTCCTTTCCTTCTCAACAGAACACTTGCTACTTGTAAAACCTTTCAAAATTAGATTAATTCATTAACTCAAATGGACTTGAAACACTTTTGCTCGTATGAGATCATCTATTGACAACATTAAAACTGAAAAATTGTATTTCCCTTTAAGATAAATTATTTAATTGAACTTGAAAATATTTAAATGAACTTAGCTTCAATTTTAAGATTTTTAAATCAATTCCACTTAAACATTTTATTATTTTATTAATTAAATTTCTTGAATAAAAAGCATATTTGAATAACTTGTAATAACAAAAGATGTATTTATCCTAGTAAAATATGAAGGTAAAAATTTAATTTCTCAAAAAAAGTACATATACTTGCTTAAATATTGTTGAATTAGTGCATGGTGAAATGGATTAAAGATCTAAATATTAAAAGAGAAACATTAAATCTCCTGGAAGAAAAAGTGGGAGAAAATCCTGAAGATATTTGGATAGGCAAAGAATTAATGAACAAACATCAAAATGCATGTTTAACAGCTGAAAGAATAAACTACTGGGACCACCTCTGGCTAAGAAGGTTTTATACCTCAAAAGAAATTACCAACAGAGTGAAAAGACAACCCACAAATTTTGAACAGTTTTTAACTAATAACTGTTCAGACAAAGGTCTTCTAGCTAAAATCTATAAAGAAATAAAAACCATGAGGGTCCCAAAATTCAAAGACCTAATCCATAACTGGGCATCTGAGATGAACACACACTTCTCAGAGGAAGAAATTCAACAAGTCTACAAATACATAAAGACATGCTCCACTTCACTAGGCATTCGTGAAATACAAATTAAAACAACACTTAAATACCATCTCATCCCAAAAGGAATGGCTATCATAAAGAAAACAACCAGCAACATTATGGAGAGCAGTGTGGAGGCCCCTTAGAAAACTAAAACTCAAAAGCCCATTCAACCCAGTTATCTGGTGATAGGGAATTTTCCCAGAAGAACTAAAAACAACATACCACAGTGATATCTGTGTTTATAGCAGCCCAATTTGTAACATCCAAATCTTGGAAACAACCAAAATGTCCATCATCTGAAGAATGGTTGAAAAAAATGTGGTACATTTATACAATGGAATATTACTCAGCCATAAAGAATGATAAACTAGAAGACTTCATATATAAATGGATGTATCTTGAAAATATACTCATAAGTGAAATAGAACAGACCTGCACGTGTAAATATTGTATACTCTCCCTAGTGTAAGATCTCAAAAGAAGAAATAAAAACAGTGAGGCATAACATAGCTGAATGAAAATGATGGACTTAGGGTTAAACAATGAAGTTACTGCAAGCAGAAAAGATAGGAAGCATGGCATGGGCAAAGCCATGCACCTATATACACAGGATGAATTAGATAATGATCTAGGAACCTCCAAAATGTTTTTGACACTGAGGGTATCAATGTGTAACAGTAAAAATGTGCTTGGAAAGCCTATCATTCTGGTCTTTCAGATGTGTGCTGCTTCTAATGTAATTTCAGTTACTGCTACACTCTCTCTCAAGTAAATGGTTGACTTACAAGAAAACAAAAAAGGTTATTCAATGCGAATAAGAGACCAGGAAAATGCCAAAGGACTGATCAGCTACAATTTTGTATATACTTAGATTTCTAAACGTGTAAAAATGTGTTACTATTTTTGTGACATTCTATAGAAAATTATTAGAATATCAATGGCTAATAGAAAGTATCAATTTCAAGTAAGGTCTAAGATGTTTCATACTCAGAAAGACAGTGATGGCATGCTGAAGTACTTATGTTTTAGAGTAATAGTATCACTAAGTTTTTCTTCTGACAGGTTAAGAATGTAAGTCTACAGACCAAAAATTAGAGAAAAAAGAAGGGCTTCAAGGATACCCCATATTTTGGCCCTAGCCCTTCAAAGTCAGTAAGAACTCAGAACATAAGAAAACCTGTGCTATAACAACCTAGAACTCAAGTGGTTTCCCAAATTTTCTGTTCAAGGAGATTATGAGGCTACAGAGGAAAGGGAGTGAAGATACATAGTGTGCCAAAGGAGAGTACTCTCACTTAGAAAATATTCTGTCAAGTTTTCACAGAGAGCAAACTGGTCAAGCAATGGCTATGACTTATCCAGATGGTTGACACTGACAACATTTCTACAAAACACTGTACATGGTTCCAAAGTAAATCCTGAGGGGATTTGACTGACCTTGAGAGATACAAAAGTTACATGTTTTGCTATATAGGTCATGCTTTAACTTGCCCTTAACCATCCAGCAGAAAAGTTTAGCCACAGGGCTAAAAACAGAAAGCTAGATTGGAATGCTGAGCTGTAAAAAGCTTAAATCATCATCTTCCAACATTGTCAGTTTTACCAATAACCCGTTGCATTTATGGAACATTGGGTTATGTATACAACTACTTTCTCTTAGCTCAATGAGAAGAAATTTGGTTGTACCAATAATGACTTGAAAAATTATAACATCTACACCTTTTGCTCTGTATAACTAATTGGACAACAATATACATTATATCAAAAAGGTAATACTAAAGTATTTTGAAGCTGTCACATTGTTATACATTGTTAGGTTTATTCATTCCTTTTGTTGAACATGATTGCCAATTTCTTCTTGTTTGTTTTTTACAAACTGTCCACATTTTACATTTTATTTTATCCATTACTAAATAGCTTTAGCATTTTGCAATATTTATTTTGTAATTTTCTAAAGAGCTATTCTTTTGATATTCCCTCTATCTCTACAACTAACTCTCTGAACTTTCACTTTATGGGTCCTCTTCCTAGGATTAAATTTTGAAATTATTTGAGAGTTCAATTTCTGACAATTTTCTATCTTGGTGCAATATTCCTAGATTACCTAGGCTAAAAATCACCTATATGCAGAAAATTTGCAAATTATCTCACATTTATATGTCTTCTGAGTTTTATACTGAAATGATAGGAATTTTTTCAATAAAAGTATAATTTAATTAGGTTTATAATAATGCAAAAATTAACAACTTAAAACCATCCAAACAGAATATTTTCTTCTTCACAAAGTATTTTCTTGTCGTATGCAATTGCAAATTGAATACAATAATCATATACTACTTGAAATAAAAATAGTTGAATATAGAACATAATAAAACAATAATAACAATAATAAATTCCTAGGAATTAATGAAGTACATTTCCTTATTTGCCTTTTTCCTACCAAAAAATACTGTGGCCTGCTCAGATTTCCCTGTATCTTACAGCCAGTCTGGCATCTTGTGGGGGCATCTTATCATTTCTGCTATTACCTCTGGACTAATACAAAAATCAAAAATTCATATTGCTAAATAGAAATTATAGACTTTTCTTACAGGCAGAAAGAAAACAATACAAAAGAAAAGATGACTTTTAATTCATTGCATATTAAAGTTTTACTATGTATATGAATTTTATAAAATTTTACTATATACATATTAAATATGAAGAAAAATCATTTTAGTATTTTTTCTTTAATGTTTATTCTCAAATCTTCAATTCAACTTTTCATATAGGAGAAAATCATATATATTTACATATATTAAATTTTATTAACTTTAATAAAATTAAAGATAAAATTTTAATAATAAAATAATAATGAAACAGTTTCAAAAACACATTAGTAGGACAGCCACAATAAGTAGTACACTGCATATTGTTTTCTTCATAGTAGTTGTTCAGTGTACAAGCTCCTGACATTATAACTTTTCTAAACACAGTTAGTACAAATCTTTCTTCTCATTCAACTAAGAGAAAGTAGTTGCATGTATAGTCCAATATTCCATAAGAGTAGTGGGTTATCAGTAGAACTGGCAATGTTGGGGTCTTTTGACTTGAGCCTTTACAGCTCAGCATATTAATTTGGCTTTACTTTTTTTTTCTTGTTTCAGAACTTTTTTTTTGTTTGTTTATTTATTTATTTTTATGGATGGCTCAGCCTGCCCTGAGGGCAGGGCTGGTGCAGCTTGTGGTGCTGGGAATCAACCGTGGTCCCTTCAGCCAATCTAGCTTTCCTAAGCAGTCGCTTTAGACCACTGAGCCATCCTGCCGGGCCCCCGGCTTTACTTTTTAAACCACATGGTTAAACTTTTGCTGGATGGTTAACACCAAGATAAAGCAAAACCTATCTCACAAACAATGTAACTGGTGTGTGTGTGTATTTTTACTTGTCATTATTATGATGATTAACATTTTGTCACAATCAGCATAGAGTACGAATGTGTTTCCTCTAAACTCTAAGTTCCTATGTTTTAGCTACCGACTATGAATCCAGCCTCTTTTCTCTTTAGCCTCTGTATGAAATATTGAATTTTCAGTGCATTTATTTTCATTCTTGCTTTTCTTTTAACTATGGGAAGCAAACTGCTGCCTTAGTACCTCTGTATTTGTTATAGAGCTTGATGACTTACATGTCTTAAATTATTATGGTGTTCATTTCAGATTTCTTCTTAAATATCATGTTCTACCTATTCCTATTTTCAGCTTTTAATTTTAATTAATTAATTTATGCAGGGTCTCATTACACAGCTTGAACTTGCAATGATTCCATTTTCAGCCTCCCCAGTACTTGGATTACAGGCATGCACCACCACATCTGATTCAGTGGCTTCCTCAGAGCACTGGTCGTGGGGTCGGGGTGGCCTGTGGTGCCAGGGATTGAAACTCAGCACCTGTGCTTGCCTAAGTAGGTGTTTAGTCCACTGAGCTATCTTGTCAACCCTAGGTTTTTAGCTGTTTACCTTCATACTATTCACCATAATGTCTAGTTTGAGTTGCTGCTTTTTCATGCAAGATCAGTGAAGTGCTGTTAATTTGTTTTAATTTCACCATTTTGAAAAATTTCAGAATGTAAGAAGTTATGAATAAAGACCAGTTCAGTGGACGATTTAACAAACTAATGGAAAAATGATGTTTTAAACTAAATACTGAACAAACTGCATACTTTTATATTTATATTAGTTAGTAAACCTGCACATAAATTTCAAAATATATTTGCTTTTTAAATCCACTCAGTATATCATCATTATGATCCCTTAATTGTGTGAATATCATATTATCTTTCAAAGTCACTATCTTATTCAAAATAAAGTTCAATGTGCTTTTCAAGATATCCAACACTATAGAACACTTACGAATCTCAATATCCATCCTATCCTCTCTAAAGGTGTTATGCAGAATAATGCGAAAGTTGATGTAAATGGACCTGAATCCCTGGGATATTCTTTCCATCTCTAGAGGTGTGCTGACATCTAGTATTTCCAGAATTTAAAACCATACAAATATAAATAAATTGCACATATTTAGAAGAAGTTATAAAATTGTATTAGGTGTCAGAAATTTGACATGCAAATTTTTAACTAATTACAAAACCTGCCGGAGTCCTAATGTTTGATATAAGGCAAATATTCTTTGGTTGACCACATTCTGCACCTCTGTGTATTAAAAACAGTATGTCATCCTGGTATTAAATTTTGATTCTCTAATGGGGAAAAGCTCAACAGCATTTTCTTAAAGTCCTGACATTTTTCACTACCTTACACTTTTCTGAAGGCAGCTGCATTTAAGATTGCTTGCCTTAGCTAATTTATCAGATGCACTGTATAAACATGCAAAATTAGAGCTTGCTTCTATTATGATAATTTTAGCTTCCATTTCATGTTTAACCTATTGCTAAGGTTTCCAACTTTACTCATAAAACATAGAATTATCTATGCTGCAGAAAGACAGTACAGTTATTTAATTATAATTAGGAAATGGCATGTTAAAAAGTCAAAATTTAGTACATGTATTTTTTTGTGTGTGTGTGGGACCAGGGCTCAAACTCATGACCTTGCACTTTCCAGACAGGCACTAGTACCACAGAGCTATCTCCCCAGCCCCTTTAATAGGCTTATAAAAACTTCATTCTTGGCTGACAATCTACTCAATACTTCAAAGGATGAGCCCTTTTGCATTTTGTTTCTTTTAAAACACAGTTTTATTCTGGGATGTCTATCTGGTCCTTTTTCCTTTTGGAGAAAGTTGTGGTTAGAGGTTGGTCTATACCACAAGAGCCAGAATAATTTGGAAATGCACTGGGATTCCAAATGCTGAGAATCAGTTATTGCCTCCAGAAAATCATCCTTGGCATGGTCACATTCTTTGTGGTCTGGGCTTTAGTTTATCTGCCTTTGCTCATGACTGTCATCATCATCACAATCATCATCATGATCATCACCATCACCATCACCCTCATCACCATCACCATCATCACCATCACCATCATCATCGTCAGCAGCAGCAGCAGCAGCAGCAGCAGCAGCAGCAGCAGCAGCACCATGTCTTCTAATGAGAGTTCATCAACTTGCACTACACATTACACCAAATAACCACATTGAAATTTCAGAGAGTATTGGGCTGGTGAGATAGCTCAGCAGATGAAAGCATCTGCTTAGGCAAGTTTAAGCAAACACAGGGACTGTATTTCAATCCTCAGCACCACATATCATAGCAGCTCTGCCCTGAGGGTAAGGTGAGTTGGCCAGAGTCCAGGTGTGGTGGCACATGCCTGTAGTCCCAGCACTGGGGGGACTGAAAGTAGTAGAATCACTATGAGTCTAAGATAAGTAGTGAGACCCTGTAACAACCAAATAATAAATAAATAAATAAATAAGCAAATGAATAAAAAATTTAGAGTTTATTTAGAACAGTATTTAATAAAAGAAGTTTTTGAATTTTTTTGTAAATTTTATATATTAATAACTTAAATCTAGGACCTTTTAAAACCATTTGTTAATACATGCCTTAGCATGCTTAGCCTTGTCTCAGAGACAAAATATCTTAACAACACATTTGTTTTTTTCAATTCTTTTGAACCATACTTATCAAAATATCTAGAAATTAATAAACACAAATTTGAAATGTGACATTCATAAATCCACCAATTTGTGTGAGTGTGTATGTGTACATGTGTGTGTTTGTTTTAGGGGAGGGTGTTCAGGGTTTCACTACTATGTCAGGCTAGTAGTGATGTGCCTGTTTACAGCCTCCAAAGAACTGGAATTATAGACACATGCTACCACACCTAATCCCAATTGCCATCTCAGTGCACCCTGGGAACAAGCCTGCACAGCAGGCCCAGGGATCGAACCCTGGCCCCTGAACCTGCCTGCAGATGTTCTAATCTGCCGGGCTATTTGACCAGCCTTAAATGCATCAACTGACTTAGGCTCACGGCTACTTATTTTTCTGTAATAAGGAACATATTGTGTAACACAATTTCTAGAGAAAGAATGTATAATGGAAAGAATATATTATGATCAATCACAGCTATTTAATTTGAGCAGTGCCCAGATGATTTCTAAACTATTTTTTCTATGAAATGGCATTGAATCCATATTAAGTAAAATACTAATTGTCATGGTTAGTTACGAATAATTTAAACAAGAATCCTAAGCATTTATTTACACTTTGTTGTTTGAAATCTAATTCTGTCATCTGCTTATATGTGTTTAACTATAATTTTTCTCTAGATCAAGGATCATTTTTACATTGTTTTCATACAATTTATAACGTTTTCCCTTTGAAGTTCATTACTGGAACCATAAAAATATTTAGCAATGTGTGTATATTTCTTTTATTTAGATATGAGTGATTGATTTCTTATGTTGAATATCTAGTACATATAAGAAATAGGATTTAATAATTTAATTTTAATTTGTATAAAAACATGAAAAATTAGTTCACACATTTGATATTATTTCATAAATATGCTTGTAAGCTGAGTAAATAATTTGAAGCTGGACAGAGTTCATGCCAGTAGTAACAGAACTCAAGGCGGCTCAGGCAGAAGGAGCACAAGTTCAGTTGGTGCCTGAGCAGCTAAATGACTCAGCGGCCTCAAGATAAAAAAGGCAAAAAGTAAAAAGACCTAAGACGTAGCTCCTCGTGAAAGCCCTTGGTGTATTCTCTGGTAAAAATTCAAACAACTAAAAGAGTTTAGATGAAATGTAAAGACACAATTAAATCACAACTTATTCAGAAAAGTTGTTCCATAAAATCAATAATATTCTTTTAAATTAGTACCTTACCTAAAACCTAAATTATGTACAACAATATATACCCATTTGTTTAAGTACTATGTCTATAGCAGCACCACACATGCCTTGTATACATATCGAAGTTATGTAGCTGTTAAAATAGATGCTGCCCTTAATATATTAGTGAGCCATTTTCATTGTTAAAGTAAATTCAAAACACATAATACTGAATGCTTCCTTACATTTAAAATTACCTTGTTTAAATACATTTCTATTTAATATTTTGAGGAAACATGAAACAGAATAATACTCATGACTAAATTAAAAAAAAGAGAAAATACAGCCATATAGGTATACATTTATGTCTACACATGCAAATTGTATCTGTAGTTTTTTTAGTCATTTGAACTGGTTGGTCCCTGATACAGCTAAAGTAAAAATTCAACTGAATTTCAGAAAAAGTTCACAGACACACTGAGGAGACATTGAGGATTTCCCAGAAGCCCATCAAGCTGACTCCAGTAGCCTTTTTATAATAATGTAATATGTATAGAAGCTCCCAGGATTTGTTATTCTTCAAATGATTTTCAGGAACTGGTGTTCATCAAATTAAACCAAGTTTATTTTATAAATATGTGAATAAGGAAGTATTGGGAGCTCCCTGGGAGACTATTTATTGTTTGGTGTGTTGTTTAATTTGTTTTCCTAGACACATACAAGACAAATTGTCCTTCACTCTGTAAGTAAGCAGTATTTTTATAATATTTGCAAGTTATTACATGGGGAATAATTAGCAAAAACTGTTATCTTCCTAATTAATTAATGCAAGAAGTGCTAGAATGTGCTGTAAAGACACTTATAAAGCCTTGCATACATTTAAATTTTTAAATGCTTTCCAAAGGACAAATTTTATATGATTTATATTCCTCCAAAATATGTAAAGTATTTTAAATAGCTTGATAATATTAAAATGCTAATTAATGATACTTAGAAATCAAGGGCTTTCATATAATGGGCTCAAAGTGGTAGAAAAATAACTAATTTCTTAGCCCATTAGAGCTCTGTAATATAAAATTGCACACTTCTGCTATAATAAATCAAATTTTAACATAGCCTGGTAAGAATTAAGTTAATGAATAAAATAAAATTTGTTAGACTTTTGCCCAAGAAGAAAATGTATAGGAAAGCAGGATTAGAAAGTCTTGTCAACTTTTAATTCAAGCCAACAAATTGCCGTGATGTTTTTAATATTTGATCTCTATTTTCTTTCAATAAAGCATGAAATATTCAAAATTAATTTTGTAAAAATAGCAGCAACATACCAATAATAAGTAGCCTTTTAAATTCTTCTATTCTGTGATTTTTCTTTTAGACGATTAGGTTTAAGCTTATTTGAATGATTATGGGGTCAGTAGTATAAATATGTTAACTTTTCATTAGAAGAATTAAAATGCATCTGAATACAAATTTAAAGTTTACAATTGCATGTGTTTGTCAATATCACAGAATGACCTTTAAGCAGAATATGCTATTAGAATTGAGGGGGGAAATACATTGCTAAAGACCATTGGTGTAAAATGAAGTAACTACATGACGCTGAATATGAATTTCAACGTGTCAAGGACCCAAGCTTATCGCATACTGCAGGCGCTTCTTACTGTAGTTCACAGGGATGCCATATTGAAGCACAAACACGGGCTGATTTCCATTACTTCTATTTCAAATTATTTGTAACTGAGTACAGCTTCAATACATACCCTGCTGTCGACATTATTATTTGAAACAACGGAAAGTCAGTATGTTTGAAAGAAAATCAAATCTAAATGAAATTGTGATAGCATTAAAGTTATATGAGAACTGTCTCAAATAATTGAACTCTAAGTTACTTTTTATACATTTGCATTCCGTATTCCATATCTCTTAGGGATATTTGCAAGTCAAAATGCACACTAGTTATTATATTTACCAGAAACCAGAATTTAGATTAAATACTTGCTTTTCATAAATTATCTATTCCTTTTAAGAAAGGAAGTAATCTACATCAATTTATTTGACAGTAGGCTAAGACAAAACTCATTTCACTATTAATCAAAATCTTACAAGATTTGATCTTAGTAAGAATTTTCACCTATGTTCATGTTATTTTTGCTATGGTAGGCCAAATTCCAATGTCAATGAAATAATAAGTTTTAAAATTTCTTGTTTTTTACCTTTATTAAGGTAAATTTATGAAATATAATTAGGTTATATGAAATAGACACTTATTTTTTTACCATGTATAAATATATCAAATTATTTTTTACTGGATATGTTATTAACTGAAAACTTTTCTAAACTATTAAAATTCACACTGTTATATACATTTTTTCTCTAAAATTAAAACTGTTTTATATATCTGGATAGATTTTTACCATGACTTCCCATATCAAAAACTCTTAGAATTTTGTTTTCTGCGCACATTTGTCAAAAAAAAAAAAAAATTCTTTCTGAAATCTAGTACCCATCCCTCTGTCTTTTGTTCATTATTAACTTTTCCTTGTATTTCACAGACAAAAGTAAATGCTTCCTGGTACTTGTAAATTCCTTCCACTGAGGCAGATCTGGAGAAATATTCCTAAAAAGAAAACGTCACCATTTCTGATGCTGACTCAATGGCTGAATAGTGTTTCATTGTGTTTGCATGGAAGGCATCTTTTCCTGTGCTTGCATGGGCTCCTGCACCACCTCCTCCAGCTTCCTTGTTACATTCTTGGCTCTGTTCCATAAGAAGCATCTCTGCATTTTCAACAGGAATCTCTCCTTTCCACAGCAATGTGACACTCACAAGGTACATCAGATAAGGGCAATCCTTACAAGATTAAGATTCCTTGACTGCAATATAAAATCCAGACATATAGGAAAACAAAGAGGTTTGAAGTCAGCACCACTTCCAAATGACAAAGGGCTAAGCACAGTGCTTGTATTATTTTTTTGTCATTTTTTTGACTTTTAATAAGAAATAACAATGAGAAAATTTCAAAACATATTAGGAGGACAGCCACAATAATTAATACATTACATATTGTTATCTTCACAGTCGTTGTTCAGAGTACAAGATGCAGACATGGTAACTTTTCTAAACACTAAGAGAAAGAAGTATACATAGTCAAATGTTCCATAACAGTAGTGTGTTATCAACAGAACTGGCAATGTCAGAAGCTGTTGACCTGAGACTTTTACATCTGAGTTGTTATATAGGTCTTGTTTTAACTTTGACTTAACCACCCAGAAGGAAAGTTTTAACCATGAGGCATAAAAAGTAAAGACAGATTTGTGTTTATATTATTAATAAATAGTAAGTACAGAATTTAAATATTCTCTGGTGCTGTGCTATTGTATGTACATTTATATTTACATATGATTACAAAGAAAGTAGAATTAGTTCAGCTTTATTCGTTGAAAAAGTTTATATCTTTAAAGAAATTTAATGAGTTGTCTAAACTCATATAGCTCCCAGGTAACAAGCTTGAACACATATTTAGAATGTGATGCCAAAATTGCTATGGCTGAACAGGACTTACCTCGCTGTGTCGTAAATGCCAGCCTCTTAGTGTCCCCACAGCTCTGTCTCTTTCCTTTTTTCTTTTTCTTTTTTTTTTTTTTTTTTTTTTGTTCTTTTTGAGACAGGGTCTCGCTATGCAGTTGAGGCTGGCCTTGAGCTCACTTTTGTAGCCCAGGCTGGTCTCGAACTCACACCAATCCTCCTGCCTCAGCCTCCCGAGTGCTGGGATTACAGGCATGAGCCACCACACCCGGCTCCTTTTTTCTTTTATCTGGAAAAATATTGCAGAGCTTTTCATCAGTTTAGGATGACCCAGCACTGTTTGCTTTGGAATTTTACCAAAAACCTACATTCCTCATTTTTTCCCTTCCATCACTTAACTGCGCTACTACATTTCCTGTTGTCGAAACACTGATTTTTGCCTATCGTCTTGGGTTTGTCCTCCACATACCTGAATACTTTTGATGATCATAGTAGTAATTATGGAAATGTTATTTTTACATCCAAGCTTGAATTCTGCTTCTGACTGAATATAAGCAGAATATAAGCTCCATCTCACATATTTCTTTGTATAATAAATATCAGACCCATCTGAGCCAAAGTTGAAATACTATACATATTAGGAAATAATATACTCATATACAATACTAACTTCTCTATATATACATGGACATTTTATATAATGCATAAAAATTTATGAACATGTGTTTAAAAATATATTGTGTATATATATGTTACATACAACATTTGTGATACTTGAGATAAACAATTTAAATGAATATTTATTATTAGTTTAAAATATCTTGAAAATATAAATAACTTTTCTTCTTATAATATCTCATTGGTAGAACAAAAAAGCATAGTGAAGCATAGTTATAATTTATAATTGCTTTATAAAATCAAATTTTAAAATTAAAATATGAATAATTTTTATATTTGTTTCATTTAAATTTTATATTTCATTATTTTTAATGAAAAACAAATAGTAATGAGACAGTTTCACAACAGCTTAATAGGAGAGTTACAGCAATTAATATATTATATATTGTTGTTTTGATAGTTGTTCACAGTACAAGATGAAGACATGATACCTTGTGCAAATGTATAATTACAAATCATTCTCATATTAAACTAAGAGGAAGTAGCTGTATGTTTAGATCAATAGTCCATAACAATAGTGGGTTATCAGCTCAACTGGCAATTTCAGAAGCTGTTGACTTGAGCCTTTTAAAGCTCAGCATATTAATATGACTTTATTTTCTATACCACATAGTTTGACTTTTCTGCTGAATAGTTAAGACCAAGATTAAAGCAAGAACTATTGTATCTGGCAGCAAGGCCAGTCAAATCCCCTCAGGATTTACCCTGGATGCATGTGCAGCAGTTTGTAAACCTTTTGTCTGTATCAGCCATCTGTATGAGCCATGGTCATTGCTTGAGCAATTTGCTCTGCAAAGCATGAAGGAATCTTTTCTCTCTAGGTGACTTTTTTTAGGCACAGTATACTTTGTTGTATACTTTGTTGATCACTTTCCTCTGTGGCCCCATAGTCTCCTTGGACAGAAAATTTGGGACACTACTGAGGTACAGAATGTAACAGTTCAGGTTCTCTTATGCCATGAGTCTTCACTGACCTTGAGGGATAGGGCCCAAATATTGGTTATCTTTCTAGCCCTTCTTTTTCTCTAGCTTTTTGGTCTGCCAACTTCAGTTGCTAAACTTCCAGAGGAGAAGCTTCATGATAACTTTCCTCATAATATAGGCACTTAAGCTTAACATCACTATCTTTCTGAGTGTGAAACACCATAGGCATGACATGGAATAAGTATCATCCATCAATTATGGATATTCAAAATTTTAAATTTCTATAGAATGTTAAAAATAGTTCCATGATTTACACAGAATTTTAGGAAATTAGCCACATACTAAATACTAGAAGAATAATCCTATGGCATTATTCCCTTGTTTATCATTCTTTATAGCTCAGTAATACTCCATTGCATAAAAACATCACATCTTTTTCAAACATTCTTCAGGTGATGGGCATTTTGGTTGTTTCCAAGACGTGGAAATCAAAAATTGTGCTCCTATAAACGTAGGTGCACAAATGTCACTATTTCAATTCTTTTGTGAAAATTCCCAGTAGGACTTAACTCGATTGAATGGAATTTTAAGTCTTAATTTTTTAAGGAGACTACACACTGATTTCCATAATGCTTGCAACAGTCTACATTCCCACCAGCAGTGGAGAACGGTACCTTTTTCCCCACTGCCTCACCAACATTTGTCATTGGCTGATTTCTTTATGGTAGCCATTTTTCTGGGGTGAGATGGTATTCAACTGTTGTTTTAATTTACATTTCATGGATGGCTAGTGATGTGGAACATTTTTTCCTGTATTTATTAGCTTTGTAGTATTTCTTCCTCTGAGAAGTGTATGCTCATCTTAGATGTCCATTTCTGGATTGGGTCTTTGAATTTTGGATCCCTAATGTTTTTTAGTTCTTTGTAAATTCTAGATAGAAGACCTTCGTCTGAGTAGTTTCTAGTTAAGATATTTTTGAAATTTGTGGATTCTCTTTTCACTCTCTTGGTAATTGCTTGTGAGGTGCAGAAACTCCTCAACAAGTGGAGGTCCCCGTTGTTGATTCTTTCAAGTATTACATGTGAGTTTGATTTTTGTCCATGAACTGTTTGCATATCCCTATGTCTTCAAGAATCCCTTCCACTTTCTCTTGCAGAAGATTTAGTGTTTCTGTTTGAATGTTTAGATTTTTAATTCATTTTAATTCATTTTCATTCATTTTTAATAGTCTAGTGCGTTATGATAGACCTTGGTCAAGTTTTAGTTTTTGGCATGTAGATATCCAGTTTTTGTATCATCATTTGTTACAGAGGCTATCTTTTTTCCAGTAAAAATGTTTGACTGCACTGTCAATGATAAGGTGGCTGAGTGTGCTTGCTGTTGCTTCTGTGTCTTATAATCTATTCCATTGATCATCAGGTGAATTTTTGTCAAAATCATGCTGATTTTATCACAGTAGCTTTGTAATATAATTTTTAAGTCACAATTGTAATTCTTCCTGCCTTATCCTTGTTGCCCAGGATTGTTGTTGCTATTCTTGTTCTTTTCTGTTTCCAAATAAAATTTAGGAATGATTTCTATAGGCATATGAGGTATGTTGGTGGAATTTTGATACAGATGGAATTAAATCTGTATAGCAATTTTGTATGATCATCTTACAGTGTTGGTTCTTCCTGTCCAGGAACAGGGAATATCTTTCTACTTTCTGAATCTTTCTACTTTCTACTTTCCTCTAGGATCTCTTTTTTCAAAGTACTGTAATTTTCACTAAATAGATCTTAAACTTCTTTAGTTATATTAATTCTGAAGTATTTCATTTTCTGTGTTGCTGTTATAAATGTTATTTTTTTCCAATTTACTTCTCAGTGTGTTTATTATCTATGTAGAGGAATGCTACTGATATTCGGGTACTGACTTTGTACCCTGCTATGCTACTGAATTTGCAGATTAATCTAACTAGCATCTTGGTGGAGTTTTTTGGTTCTTCCATGTAGACTATCATGTCATCTGTGAATAATGATAGTTTAACTTCTTCCTTAATCTATTCCTATTCCTTGCATTTCTCTTTCTTGTCTAATGGTTCTAGCTAATGATTCCAGAACTATATTGAACAGGAGTGGAGACAGAGGACATTCTTGTTTTTTACCAGATCTGAGAGTCAAAACTTCAGTTTTGCCCCATTTAGAATTATATTAGCCATTGGATTGTCATAGATGACTTTTATCAGATTGATGTAGAAGCCATCTATTCCAATTTTCTTTAGGACTTTGAGCATGAATGCGTTTTAGACTTTGTCAAAAGACTTTTCTACATCAATTAATGTAGTCATGTGGTTTTTGATTTGTCTCTATTCAAATAATATGTTACGTTTTATAAATTTGCATATGTTAAACCATACTTGCATCACTGGAATGATATCTGGTCGTGATGTATAATCTTCTTAATGATTTGCTGTATTCTATTTGCAAGGAATTTTTTTTCCAGGATTCTTTGATCTATGTTCATGAGGTAGATTAGCCAGTAGTTCTCTTTTTTAGTAACATCTTTTTCTGGTTTTTGATATCAGTATAATACTTGCCTCTAGGAATGATTTTGGGAGGATTGTATCCTTTTCAATTTCATTGAAGAGTTTGAAGAGTTGAGGGATTATATCTTCTATAAATTTCTTGTAGAATTCAGTTGTAAGCCCTTCTGGAGCTGGACTTTTCTTTATGAGTTATGTGCGTTTCTTACATGAGGTATATGTTGGATTTTGCTTCCTAATGCACCGTGCCAGTGTATTTCTTGATTGTTGAATTGAGTTCATTTATATTGAAGGTTTAATTGAGATGTATTGACTTATGAGTGACATATTATTTAACTGCTATTGTTTACCCATTTTTCTCTTGTTTTATTTGTATGTCCTATTTCATGGTTTCTTTCTGTTCTCATTGGTCGAGTTCTGGTCATTTTGGTCCATCTCTAAAATATCTTTTTTTGGTCTGTATAGGGTTGTTTTGTCATCATGATATTTTTTAGTTGTCTTTGTAATGGAAGTACTTCACTTCTCCATCAAACTTGAAAGAGAGTTTTGCAGGTGATAGCAGTCTGAGCTGAATTTTTTTCATGGAGGACTTCTAGCCCTCTGCTCTATTCTCTTCTTGACTTCATAGTTTGTGAAGAGAAATCTGCCATTATTCTGATGGGTTTTCCTCTAAATGTGATTTTTTTCTTTATTCTTGCAGCTTTTAGTATATTGTTCTGCTGGACTTCTGGGATTTTGACTATTATATGTCTGGATATATTTTTATTAGGGTTAATGTTATTTGAAGTTCTGTATGCTTCATTTACCTTAATGTCAGCTTATTTTCCCATGTATGA
>PVJA010019033.1:20895-39104 GCA_004027025.1 Myocastor coypus
CTTTTTGAGACAGGGTCTCACTATGCAGTTGAGGCTGGCCTTGAGCTCACTTTTGTACCCCAGGCTGGTCTCGAACTTGCACCAATCCTCCTGCTTCGGCCTCCTGAGTGCTGGGATTACAGGCATGATCCACCACACCTGGCTTCCTAGTTTTTTTTTTTTTTTTTAAGGGATTCTTTCTTACCTTTTACTAGCTGTGATGGTATCTTAAAAATCTGAAACTCTGTCTTCATTTTCATTCAGTCTGTTTTGCCAAATTCTGATTGGGATTTTATTTTCCTGTATATCTCTTTGAAATTGCTTCACACGATCTATTTCTTCCTATATTGCTGATTCAAGGATTCCATCAATTTTCTATTATCTCTGATTTTTTAGAAGCAGTTATTAATTCTGTCATTATAGTTATCCTTTTTTAAACTCCAGATATTATTTCTGATCTGATTTCCTGTACACGTTTCTGCCGTTGTTGTTGTTTTTATCTCAGATGCTATTAATTGAGAGGTTTCTATTTTACTTCAGTGATTTCTCTTTTTTCCACCCCACACCCTATCGTTTTTATTTTTATTTCTTATATTTTATTACTTTTAGTGAGAAATAACAATGTGACAGATTCAAAACACTATACTAGTACATTCCCAATAATTGATAAAATGCAATTGTTATCTTCATAGTAGTTGTAAAGAGCACAAGGCATATACATGATAATTTTTCTAATCATTATTGGTATAAAAAATTTCTGCATCACTGGTAGCCCACTGCAATTGCAGAGCATTTGACTGTGTATGTATCTGCTTCCTCTTAATCCAAAGAGAAGTATATTCTTTTCCTTTTTTTTCTAAGCAACATCAATAGGGAGGTGGGTCATGCCCACACACTGTATTCTGTAGAACGATTGTGAGGACAATATGCAATATGTCAACTTTCAAAAAAGAAAGGGGAAAATTAAAAAAAAGTAGTGTTGATTTAAAAGGGTTAATGTTTAACTGTTTGATCAATCTTATGTAACTATATGTATTAACCTAAACTGATCTGATGATGAAAATATGTAATATAAACATTGTTAAATTTAAACAATAAAAATATTAAATTAAAAAAAATTCCACACATTGAGCTAAGTAAAAGTAGTTGTATTCATAATCCAATGTGATAAAGCCAAAGTGTGTTATTGGCAAAACTGGCAATGTTGTAATCTGTTGATTTAAGCCTTTTGCAGTTCAGCATACTAATCTAGGTTTACCTTTTATGCCTCATGGTTAAACTTTTCTGCTGGGTGTTTAAAGGCAAAATTAAGCAAGACTTGTATAACAAAACACATAACTTTGTATCTCTCCAGGTCAGTCAAATCCCCTCAGGATTTACTTTAAATCATTTACAGTGTTTTGTGGAGCTATTGTCATTATCAGCCATCTGGATGAGTTATGGCAATTGCTTGACCAGTTTGCTCTCTGTGAAAGCCTGAGAAAGGACTTAAGGGTGAAACAACAAAGTGACTGCAAGTGGAAAACATAGGAAACGTGGCAAGAGCAAAATCACGCACTTATATACACAGGATGAATTTGATAAGGGTTCTAAGAACCTCCAAAATGTTTTCACACTGAAAATCGCAATGTGTAACACTAAAACTACTGTGGAATGCCCATCATCCCCCCCAGGACAGGGTTTGAATTCACATCCTTGCACTTGCCAGGCAGGCACTTGTGCCATGGAGCTATGTCCCCAGCCCCCTGTCCATCATTCTTGTCTTTTAGATGTGTGGTGCTTCTAATATAATTTCAGTTACTGCTATACTCTCTCGCAAGTAAATGGTTGGTTTACAAGAAAATAAAAAAGGGTATTACATGAGAGTATGAGACTAGGAAAATTGACAGGCTACAATTTTGCATATTCGTGGATTTCTAAATATCTGTGTAAAAATGTGTAACTGCTTGTATCACATTCTATAGAGATTTACTAGAATATCAATGATTGATTGAAAATACCAATTCCATGTTAAATCTAAGATGTTTGACACTCAGAAATACAGTGATATTTAAGCGCAAATACCTATGTTATAGAGTAATAGTATCACTAATTTTTTTTTTTTTTCTGGAGAGTTAAGTAGATATATTCTTGTGCAGGAGCCATGCTAATCTCTGTATTGCTCCAATTTTAGTATATTTGCTGCTGAAGCGAACACGTTAAGTAGATATATTTACAGACCAAAAATTAGAGTAAAAGAACAGCTACAAGGATAACCAATAACTAGACCTTCAAGGTTAGTGAAGACTCAGTGATTATTTCTAATTTGAGATCCTCTATGACTTTCTGCATTTGTGTTTTCACTTCAGATGCTATCAATTCTGAGATTTTAATGATGTAACTCCCATATTCTTCTATGTTAGTGTCTCCTGTGTTTCTCTGGGTGGGCTTGGGGACTGAGATCGTATTTTGCTCCTTCTCTTTGTTTTCTATAGTACTGACCTCTGAACTTTGGTATAGAGCTTTAGTACAATTGTACTCTAAGCACCTACTGAAAATCTTGAGTAAGAATGAATATATGGTTAATGCAGTTATATTTTTGTATTATAGAATTATAATTAGGAATCCTAATAATAGGTAGTGATGTTTAGCAGTTGACAAAATTTTGTAACTAATAGGTCCGTATTTTATTTTATTTATTTATTTACTTTTTATTTTTAATTTTATTTATTTATCTATTTTCTTGTTTCAGAACTTCTGTTTATTTATTAATTTTTATGGCCGGCTCAGCCCGCCCCGAGGGCAGGGCTGGTGCAGCATGTGGTGCCGGGGATCGAACCGTGGTCCCTGCAGCCGCCTAAGCCCTCCCAAGCAGGCGCCTCAGACCACTGAGCCATCCCGCCGGGCCCCTATTTATTTATTTATTTATTTATTCATTCATTCATTTTTATTTATTTATTTTTTTGGTGGGACCAGGGTTCAAACTCACGACCTTGCATTTGCCAGGCAGGCACTTGTGCCACGGAGCTATCTCCCTGGCCCTGGGGTCCATATTTTAAACGGTAAAAGTAAACATTATGTCTTGGTAGTTAAATGAATATCAAGTTGAGAATTTGTCCTAATTTCTGTCTGATGACCTCCTCTTGATGTACCTGGAGCCTGACATCCCAACTAGTCTTCCTGTATATCTTTTGTTCCCGAGGTATATGAAGTGAAAAATAGAGAAGACATTCGGATAGATCTAAATCTAGCAAAGTGTATCAGCCTACCAGGTGTGGTTCTACCAAGTTTCCACTTGTCCAGACATCCCTCACCTATATCTGGCTTTTGTCTTCAGCTTTTTCCTGTTGCCTCCCATGGAACTGAACCCCGTATCCAAGCTGGGCCAGGGCTGGGTCTGGATGGGAAGGCACCAGTTTTGGAACAAAGCTCTCATTCACACACTGCCCCTGGGCCTGGTTGGGGACTAGGTGGGAGGACGTCTGTCATGGAATAAAGTTCTCAAGTGCCACTGGAGGGTGTGATTTGGGTCTGGATATCATTTAAATTTTAATTGATGCAAAATTTAGGATTTATATAACAGAAATATAACTTTTGTATCTGCCAAGGTCAGTCAAATACCCTCTACTCTCCAGCAGAAAAGTTTAACTACAAGGTACAGAAAGTAAAGCCATATTAGTAGGCTGAGCTGTAAAAGGCTAAAGTGAGCAGCTTCCAACATTGCCAGTTCTGCTGATAACCCACTACTATTATTGACCATTGGAAAATACATGCAATTACTTTCCCTTAGTTCTATGAAAATAAATATTTGTACTAACACGGTTTAGAAAAGTTTGCATGTCTGTATCTTGTACTCTTAGCAACTACTATGAAGACAACAATATGCATTATATTAATTATTGTGGCTATCCTACTAATGCATTTTGAAACTGTCTCATTGTTATTTCTTTCTTATTAAAATTAATGAAATTTAAAGAATTGGGATTTATATTCCCCAGAATAGAAAGTCAAATAGGATTTTGATGTGTTTGTATTTTTTAGTGAAATAAATAAAAATAATAGTATTAATGTGCTTTCACTTTAAGAAATGTATTCATACATCACAGAAAATTAAAAATAAAGTAAGTCATATAATAACATTTTCTGAAGAAGAGTGAAAGGTGTTTTGACAATGCTAAAATCTTGTTAATGGTAAAGTTAAGTTTGCTATTAGCTGAAAATATTTATATTCTTGCAAATTTAATAATTTTACCCCTTTTTCACATGTCACCTCCTAAATTGTCCAGTAGGGATTGACTCTTCTAAAAATTTCACTTTAGCTGACAGTTTCAAAAGAAGTTCTCAATTCTTCCAAATTCTCCTAACTTAAAATTTAAGAAAGGGGGTGACTATTATTTTTCTCTGCCAGCTTTACCTGCTCTTCTGCTTCTTCCCTTCAAGAGCAACACATTCCACTGGGCCAATAAGTTAATGGGCCTTTGTTTAACTATAAACTAATACATTTTCTTGAATATTCCCTCCATTTTCTTCAGTTTTTGCTTTGTACAGAATTTCTCTTTCTTGCTTGTTTAGGATATACATTCACATGCTCACAACATGAAGTTATTATTAGGTAACCTATTCCTATTTCTTCAATCAGGTATTTCTTTAATAACTCATGCTGAAGTGCTACCAAAAGTGTTCTTTGAAATAAATGAGAGCTCAGTTTTTTCTGAATTTCTGCAGAGATCCTCAACTTCACACTTGACTTCATGGCTCTCTCTGTCATGCTAATATTTCATGTTTCAACATTTAACTCAATTGTAGAGGTAAAGAATTAACATCTTAGATAGTGAGAGATAATAGACAAAGCCCAAAGACAGCTCTAATGGGTTACCTGAAACCTGGGATTCAAGGAGATAGAAAACAGCTTATTCTAATGCCTCCTCCATCGTTGTCTCTTCCTTTATTTTGGAAGTTACTGGTTGTTTTCTCCCTTGTTTAGAATGTTTTCAATTAGCATGAGTATTAACCTGATGTTAGGAAAATGGTGATAGAAGTAGTGGTCTCTAGTTTGTATTCCCCAAAGCAGTTATGCAAATTCCTTAAGCTGTCCTTTAGTATTCAATAAAAGTAATATTCTTCGGTGGGTTGAAGCTCACTTTGAGAGAGACAAATCTCGGTGAGTCCTCTGAACTACATTCATCAGGTTTCTTGTCGTTTCTTTTGGCACCGACACAAAAAAATCACAACACTCAATCCCTGCCTAAATTCCTTCTAACTAGTTGAAAGTTACCACACTTAACCTAGTAAAAGAGAGCATCTTAAGACAATGTCAGATTCAGGAAAAATTTGACCATTGCAAGTTAACAACCCTGGTAAAATCTTTAAAATTACAAAATCATTGTAACTCATGAACATAGTTGCTGTGTCCTATGCAGCTCTTGAAGTTCTTAGGGTGAGAAGGTGAGAGGATGGAAAAAACATATCAGGAGTGGAAATACAGAAACCTGAGGCAATATAGAAGTAAGGGATGAGGAAGGAAGAAGAAAAACAGAGCTTCAATGGGCATATTTATTTACACATTTGGGAGACTGAATGTCACGGGAAACTTTTCCACCTAAATACCTCATGCACCTGACTTGTCTTAAGTATCCAGTGTACTTGAGCCTAGGGTAGCTTTTTCACGTTATTTGTCTCAGATATCCTGTGTTGTTGGGGCTCTCAGAGTGAGTACCAAATTTGGCTTCTCCTTACTCGTAGTAGAAATAATTCCATGTCATCCTTAGTTGTTTAAATCTGTTAAATATTTGGCCTATATTTTGAACTATTATATAATGGATAATTTCCCTTGAATATTCACAAACATCTCAAATGTAAAATATCTAATATTAATGTACCACAATATCTTTCAAATTTGGCTTTCAGTTCTGTGAATGTAATAACATGATAATATCTACTATCCATTTAGTAAAACAATCCTCACTAGTAATATCGCTTACCCTTTTCTAAGAAACTGTTCTTCAACTTGCACCTTGAGTTGTATTGTTAAAAATAAACATCTAACTATGCCAATAGTCTTTCCCAAGTTCTATAAAACACTTCCATTCTCTTTTAGCTGCAAGTTTTTTTTTTTTTTTAGGAGTTCTTAATATTGGTTATAATGCCTTGCATAGTCTGTTCTCTGCTCACTATTCCACTTAAAATCTCCTGTCAGGTATATAATCTACCTCATATATTTATCATCAATTTTCAAATCAATGCAAGTTTCCAGCTAGTGAGAGTTCAGATATGTTATCTGAAGAAATTTTACTGATTCCTGGAATGAATAATTTTAATATTTTATGTAATGGAAATTTTAGTACAGAGAGCTAAGAAATGACTTCATTTTTAAAGCATCACCTCAGTATGACATTTCTCTAAGATGAAATACAATAATTTATGTACTGTAAAGCAGTTATGACAAATGCTTTTTCTACATATGCATCATTATAAAGGACATACTAACCGTATCCTTGCTTTGAAGAAATTTCTGTATTTAAATTCAAATTTCTTACATCACCTACATTCAGAAAAGCCTCACAAATTCCATTTCAGACAAATTTAATTGCACCAGTAGAAACTAATTATAGTTGCTTAATAGGTTATTAAGTGTGTGGAAATATTTTTATATACAAAATTGATTGTCATTCAGTATTAGCTTAGAAATAACTGTACATTTTCATTTTGCAGTTCTTTTGTCTCAAAAGATCCCATATTTTAATGTGAAATTAATTAATTTGAATCCAATAAATATCTAATAAGTTATCTTTTGATAACTTATTATTGTCATTTACTACTCTTGTTTTGTTGGAAAGTTTATTGTTTTACCTGAAATATTTAAGCAAAATTAAACAAAAAGAACAAGATATAATATGCATAATATGGGAATATTCCTTAGACAAATGCTATAGGAAACGCTTTCTTCACGATATTATTTACTAAGAGGAGAATAAAGAAACATGGAACTAATTTTCATCATGTATGAAATTAGACATATCCAAATGGAGTACTTTTCTTCTTCTACAGCAGAAAGAGGACAATAAAGCACAGGAGAATTTTTGCTGTAGGAATTATAAGCAAGCTTCCTGTTAGGAGTTTCTGTTTTTATATGATACATAGCCATACAATGGACATGCCAAATAGAGTTTCAGCATGTTTGCAACATAATGAAATTATTTTAAGATGTGGGAGAAATTTGATAAGCAAAAAGAACAATTTGAAAATAAATATACTCCTGGTCCTGGGCTGCTTTGTTTATACTAGATTAATTTGTTTTTCAAAAGACAAAAGGCCAACTGATTTTGTATCATAATTGTTTCTGTTTGCTATACCTGGCAAATAAGTAATACTCTTGATTATTTTACAAATATTTAATTTTCTTAGCATATGTGTGTAGATATTTTCTTCGGGAGTTTTAAGTAAAGGAAGCATATGCAATCTCATAAAAGTGATGATATGTGTTTCAAGAAGAGAATTTATTTTTTCATTTTTTCTATAAAACTTTATTGAAACTTATTTGAAAAAATATTTTCCCTTTTATTTTATACAACTATTGCATATTTGTTTTCTAGTGCCTCTTAGTTTTAGGATTTGAGTTTTGGGGCAAAAACAAAACAGAAAGTTTTAATTCAAATTTTTATTTCATTTCTTCAAGTCGCATCTATTTTTCATTATGATTTTATACACACAAATACTTCTATTTCTCACTGTTCAATTAAGAAGTACTAAAAATAATAAAGCATTAGTTTTAATACAAAATTGAAAGAAAAAAGGCTGACAGGAATTCATGACTGTTCCTTAAATTGCACGTTGTTGTCTTCAAAATAGTTGCTCAGACAGCCAGATATAAACATTTAAAATGGGCGCAAATAAAATTTCAAGCATTAACTTCTCCCTTCAGTAAATAAATAAAAATTAATAGTACAGTGTCCTAGCTATCCTGTGTGTGTGTGTGTGTGTGTGTGTGTGTGTGTATATATATATATATACATATATATATAAATTTATCTTCATTTATTCCTTTTTTATTTCTTTTTTTAAATTTTAGTAATTTTAATGAGAAAGAAAGAGCATTGAGACAGTTTCAAAACAGGTGTTAGAAGGACAGTTACAATAATTACTACATTGCATATTGTCTTCACAGTAGTTATTCAGAGGACAAGATGCAGACATGATCTCTTATGTGAACACTATTAGTCCAAATCTTTCTTGTCATTGAACTAAGAGAAAGTAACTATATATCTATCCTAACTAATCTTTTCACTACAAAACTGTCCTTCATTTATATACCCCTTTTTTGTTTTGCTTTGTCAGAAATGAATGTTCCATTGCCATTCAAATATTGTAGGTATATGAATTCACCAAAATAACTCAATATAGTCAAATTGTTCATGGTTGTAGTGTGTTATCAGCAGAACTGGCAATATCAGAAGTTGTTGACCTTTTAAAGCTCAGAAGTCCAATTTCTGATAGCCAAATCTTGGAAACAATCAAAATGCTCCTTACATGAAGAATGGATGAAAAAGATGTGGTGTTTTATGCAATGGGGTATCACTCAACTATAAAAAAAATAACAAACTCAAAATCTTCATATATAAGTGGATACATCTTGAAGATATAAAATAAGCCAGACCTACATGTGTAAGTATTGTGGTCTCCCTAGTGTAAGAACTCAAAAGAAGAAATAAAAATGGAGAGGTGTAACAGTTAAATGGAAAGTGAGAATTTAAGGATTAAACAATGAAGAAAGGTCAAGGAGAAAGGTTAGGAAACATGTCAAGGGCAAAACCATACATTTATATACAAAGATGATTAAGCCAATGGTCTTAATAATCTCCTTTGAAATTAACAGTTAATAGAATTATCATTCTGACTAACTGTATATGATAATATATATATGTACTAAACAACTACACTGAAGATACCAATGTGTAACACTGGTCAATCTGGTCTTCCTTCTTTCTTTTCTCTTTTCTCTCCTCGTAATAGTAATTCTTATTTCCTTTTGAGTAGGCGCTTTTTTTTTTTTTTTACCTTTTATTGTATGTATTGCATGTTTTGGATTTTATTTATCCTTTCAGGTTCTATGCTAAAGAGACAACACTTACATTTTAATAAAAGCCCACTTTCATTCCAAAATATTACAGATTTAATTTTAGTCTTATATAATTTGAATAAATAAGATATAAGGTTTATAATAATTATATAAATATCCAGTACACTGTAGACATTTCAAACATTTTTATGTGATAAATTCAATGAATTTAAAGAGTCTTTTGAGTAACAGAGAAAGTATAGGCAGCTGCTGTATTAGCAGGAGTAAGATGAGGAGCAGAGATTAAGCAACTTTCCAGAGGAAAAGGAAAATCTGAGATAGAAACCTGGACAATTAGACCAGAGAAACTATGTTTCGTAATTATTTTCTAGTCTGGTTCATTTCTTACATTTATTTTCAGATTACTCTGCAGAGGTCCTGCAGTAAGATCTGCCTGATAATATCCCTTGCAACCCACCGTATAGAGTTCACAAAATTCCAGCATTTTTTGAAGAGCTCCTGAAGAAAATAAAAGGCTAATTTGTGAGAACATTAGTGCTACCCACTCATAACTAGCTAATACAAGCCAAATGACAAGTTAACTGATGTGTGTCAGTCACCAAAAATTTCTCCCAGAGGTGTGTGTGTGTGTGTGTGTGAAATTACAATCATCTTGCTCATGCACAAAAATCAAGACAAAAAAATTGTGTCTCTGGAAATGATTCTAGTTCAGAGCGATTAACTGTGTTTGTATGTTACCAGAAAAAGAGATGCTTGTAGAAAATATAGCAAGAATTAAATTATCATAGAAGATTTGTCAACCAAAGAAACATTGTTTATTAACAGTTGTATGTAATGTTAAATTTTCCAGGATTTTAGAGTTCATATATGTGTTTGTATTTTATGGAAAGACTTTAGTTTTCTATTGCTTAGTAAAAAGTAAACATCTGTCTTAAATTTTGTCTAGAACCTACTTTGTCATATGTATTTCTAAAATATTCCATATATTGAATCTATATGTCTAGATTTCAAATTGTCCCATTGTGTATATCAAATATACTGCCTTTACATATAAGTTAATTTTGATCCCAGTTGTCATGTTAACCAAAAATATCAAGGGTAAGAAATTTAATTTAAAAATGAGACAATTCAATAGTAAATTTTTCACTTGACTTTCTCTTCTCCTATAGCATATGGTAATAAAAAAAAAAACGTCATGAACAAATCATTTGAACAAAATCAGAAGAATTCTATAACGTGAAACACAATAAGCCTAAAAATGTAGATAGCAGTAATAATTAAATGGCAATATGGAACATGGAAAATTTAAAAAAATCATAATTCCTCATAACTTAAATATACCATAAAGCATTCCAAAAAACGTAACAATTATCATATATACAGAAGTGCAACCAACATTTCTGTGCTTTGCATAGTACAGCTATGTACAGATACTTAATAATGTAAAAGAGGGAATAGGAAACAAAAACTGTCACACATACTATGTGTGTATTTCAATGAACAAGTCAGGAAAACAAAAATAAATAGATTAATAAAGTTGAGAGACGACATTCAAAGAAATAAAAGATGATCAAAATTCAATGTATAGAGAAAATGTCATTGTATAGAGAATATGGATTTATATTATGAGAGCAATTTCCTGATTTCTTCTTGTATGTTAGGATGACCGTGCAATCAAAGTAGTTCTCTAGAAATGTACTTTTCAAAAAGAAGATAGCTGACCCTGTGTCTTAGTCATTTACTTTTTTTTTTTTTTTTTTCAGTAGTGGGGATTGAATTCAAGACCTTGCACTCGCCAGGCAGGTATTTATTCTACCGAGCTATCTCTGTGGCCCCTTTAGCCATTTACTTCTCAAAAGGACAAAATATCTGGCACACACAACTTTAAACAAGAAATATTTATTTTTGTTTATGGTTTAATTCACCACTGATTGAATACAAAGCAGGATGTCATGGCCAAAAGACAATGAAGTTCATCACACTATGTTGGCAGAAAAACAGAAAGAGAAGGATAGAATGAAGAAGGAGGTGCCTCCCTAAAAGTCATGGTCCTCATGATTCACTTCTTCTGGCAAGGCCTATCAGTTAGTAATACATCATCCCTGAGCTTTTCAGTGGATTAATTTAGTGAGTGCCTCCATAATCTAATCACCAACAAAAGGTCCACTTCTAAATATAAAGTGGTAGGGGAGACATTATTTGTCTGAACTGTAACATCCTTACTCATGTCTGCTTATGCAAAATGTGTTTGAGTTATTTTAAAAAGTCAACAAAAGTTTAACAGTTCCAACATTGCCAAAAGTCACATCTGAAAAATGTGGGAAATACTGAGTTGATTAACCGCTTTAAAATTCAAAATGAAAGATAACTACTTCTAAATTGTAATTGCATGCGGTAACCATTTCCATTGCAAAATGGAGAAATAACGGGTTAGAAAAAGTGAAACCAAAGCATGACTAAAATTCATTAATTCCAGGTCTGTGTTGAGATTTGAATTTCAGTGGGATTGAGCTGCTCCGTCCTATACTGTGCCATTTGCAGACCTTATGGCCTTTCTCTTGAGCTGGCTTTGCTCACCGCCAGCCATTTTCCACAGGAAACTCACACCTGGCATTTCCCAGTTCATAAGGTCTCCACTTTTGAATTCATTCTCACAGATTTTGGAATACTGTCTCAGAAAGGCAATGCCCGGCCTCCTGGGTCATCTTCTAAAATTTGAGTTGGACCTTCCACAAAAGTATTACTCATGCAACCTTTATGATTATAGAATCAGAATAAAATACTTGACGTTAAAGCGCACCATCAGCTCAAGCAGTAGCCAGGTTTCCCTGAATCATGGTGGTAGTGAGCCCTGAGAGAATGAATGGCTATGACACAAATTATGGCCAAGAATTCCCTAGGGAAGGCATGCCAAGCAGGGTCCACGGGGGCTTTCTTCTCAAATAAGGAGTTTATAGTGTTATTTCTTTACACTTTCCCAACTCTGCCAGTGAGGAGAGGGTCTTATTGATTTCTTGATTTCTGAAGTACCCTCAAGACATCTTTCTCATTGTTCTAACGCAGAGTGCTTGATTTCTTTCAATGCAACTCTTTTCAGCAATATTGATTTTTTGCCCCAACAAGACAGGCAGTAACTGAAAAAAAAACTTTCAATTTATTCATTTGATACAGAGTCTTATTAAGTAGCTTGGACTCAGACTTATCCTCTTTTCACAGACTCCGCAGTGCTGGGATTACCGGGGTATGCCATCACACCCAGTTTTAGTGATCAGCTCTGCGTGGGTGGACACTTAGATCACCAAGGTATCTCCCCAGCCAGTAATTTCTTTTTTCTTTAGCTTGCTCTCTTTCTTTGTTACTTTCTTTTTCTTTTTTTTTTTTAAACTGGAAACCACCTTTTGTCTCTAAAAGGTGCCATGTTCCCATCAAATTTGAAAATGAAATTTGAAACATGTGAGGCTCTGTTGGGATATTTTTATCCAAATTATAGTATATTCCCTTCCTGTACACTGGAGTATGAGTTAAAAAGTTATCATTCTTTGACAGATGATGAAAGAAAAATATAAAGACAGTACATGAACAAGATATGGAACTTTAAAGAGAAGAAAATAATAATTTGGACATGGAAGTCATAAGTCAAAGTTACAAACTCAGAAAAAGAAGCTTATATTTCCTCTAGATTCCCCAGTACAAAGCTAATTAAGGTGCCAGTAATATTTATGCTACAGCCTGAATATGAGGATTTGAATTTTTTAAATATATACTATGGTGCACTCAGTCTGCCCTGTGGGTGGGGCTGGTGCAGCATGTAGTGCCAGAGATCGAAGTATGGTCCCTGCAGTTGCCTAAGCTTGCCTAAGCAAGTGCTGTAGACTGCTGAGCCATCTCTCTAGCCCTAGATTTGGAATTTTTTCCCAAAATTTTCACCAAATTAGGTTTCTGCTCTAAATTTCAATCAGGACAATGAAGAAGTATAGACAAAATTTGTGTCAACATGTAATACACATGGCCTAGAGTCCAACTATCACAGAGGCTTTGATAAGCATTTGTATTTCTTTCTCTATTAGTTTTCTGTACTCACACCAGAGTATCCCACCAAGATTACCTGAAATCATCCCTAAGTCTCTCTGGTGGCACTACCAAACCTTTCCAATCTCTGGCAAATCAGTTATAAAATTTTGAATCACCTGCCCAGGTATATTCACAGCAGTGAGTACACTTCTATGACACTAAAACCTACTTTTGACACTTTAAGACAAAATATGTAACCCTCACCATTTAGAGGAGGAGAGGTATACTTCAGAGTTCGTAGTGTTAGTCCATAGTGAACTGACTCCAAGGCAGAATGGCATGGCAGTGAGTCACCCCTGCCTGAAGGCACCAGGAAGCGGAAAGAAATGTGAAGAACAGGGTGGGACATGTACCATTCAGATCACATCCTACTAACTGCCCTTTTCCTCATAGGTCCAGCTTTCCAATAACCCATTTAGGTGTGGGCTTCTCAATGGATTAATTCTCTGATGAAAGTGACCTCATGTTCCCATCAACTTTGAAAATGAACTTTGGAACATGTGAGGCTTTTGTGGGATAATTTTATCCAAATCATAGCATATCCCCTTCCTGTCCCCTGGAATATGAGTTAAAAAGTCATCATTCTTTGACAGATGATGAAAGAGCAATATAAAGACAGTACATGATCAAGATGTGGAACTTTAAAGAGAAGGAAATAATACTTTGGATATGCAAGTCATAAGTCAAAGTTACAAACTCAGAAAAAGAAGTATCAGGCTGTTTTGAAACTCTGCAAGTATTCAGTTGGAAAACTCTAGAAAATTCCACAGCAGAAATATGTAATTAAATAGTATCATGCCTAGTGAAAAGTTTCTGTGAAAGTATTACTTTAAAAATAAAATAAAAAAGAATTGCTTATATTGTACAAATTTTCAATTTGAAAGACTTTCAACCTGAGAAACTTTCAAAATTCTTCAAGAGAATATAGAAGAGACAATTCTATCTTTCCAATCACCTAATATTTTTATTTCAGTAAATTCTATATTTTGCTCCAAGTTTTTTTTTTAATTTAATTTATTTATTTATATTATGGCCAGCTCAGCCTGCCCTGGGTGTGAGGCTGGTGCAGCATGTAGTACCAGGGATCAAACCGCAGTCCCTGTGGTTGCCTAAGCTGGCCTAAGCAGGTGCCTTAAACCACTGAGCTATCTCACCAGCCTCCTCTATTTCCATTTTGTACTCAAATGTAAGATTTTTAAAATGAAACAAAAAAATTTTAAAATTGCTTATTCACAGTTTAAAAATGATTAAAGAAAAGCTTCGAGTGTCATACAAACAAGTTAATGGTGAAAATGTCTAGATTCTAATAACAGATACTGAGTCTGTTCTTAAAAGGCTAGACTGATAATCCAATAATCAGTATTTCCAGATGAATTTTACAAACTAAAAGAAAATGTGCTATTCTCAGCTGTGATATTTAATCTTGAAGGTTGACTCTATTGAATTGAAAACACCTATGAATTGAATAAAGCATACTCATCTGTGTGTATATAAGGCTATATCCAATTGGTGTGTGGGAAACAAACGGAGGGGTGAGATCTGCCCTGAGTGTGGGTGGCCTCATATCATCACAGAGTGAGAGGCCACGTGGAGTAGGATTAAGAGGAGGAAACTGTCCACTGTAAGTGCTCGCGCTCTGTTCCCAGGCTGCCAGGGTCATGCAGGTGTTCTCCTTGGCCACGTTTTCCACACTGATGTCAGTTGCACAATAGACCAGAGCAACAGAGTCAACAGACTAGAGAATGGATCTCGTGGATGAGTCAAAACAAACTTTTCCTCCTTTAAATTTTATTTCTCCAGTGCTTTGTCACTACAATGGAAAGATGACCTATAAGTTGTCCAGTGCAAAAGATGTTTATTATGCAAGCCATTTTATAGCACATACACAATAATGAAATTAATTTTTATGACACCTGAGTGATAGAAACCTAGCTTTCTATTTTGTTTTGGTACCTTTAGTGGTAGACTCCATGCATACTAAAATTTGCCACATGAAAATAATTTTAAGGAGCCAGGGAGATAGTTCTGTAGCACAAGTGCCTGCCTGGCAAGTACAGGGTCATGAGTTTGAACCCTGATCCTGGAAAAAAAAATTAGTTAAGCATATAAATGAAGGTAAAGATGAAAATCGATGTAAATTGATTATGGGGGATGAGGGGGTAGCTCAGTAGTCTAAGCACCTGCCTGGGAAGTGCCAGTGCCCAAGTATGATCCCCAAGACCATTAACCAAACCAGCCCCAGAGCACTGTGCAGGCCACTGAAACCAGGTGTGGTGGTGCAGGCCTGTAATCTCTGTTAGAGAGGCTGAGACAGAAAGATCACTATGAGTCCCAGTTGCATAGGGAGACTCTGTACCAAATAAATAAATAAGCAATTAAAATAATTAATCTCAAATGTGTGACATTTGAAAAGTTTTATCAAAAGACAGTCCATTTCAACAGCTCAAAACATTTTCAAATGAACAGATATAAATTAAACAACAAAATCGGCCATTCATTCAATAGAAATTTAATAGATGAATTTGGTTTTTGAAGATGTATTTCTTACGACTTTTACAATTATTTCCCATAGGGTTGGCTTTAGCTCATGTGGTTACTTTCTCATACAGGACTTTTCATTTGTGTACAATCATTTCATATATATTATATATATATATATATATATATATATACAATGACTAGACAGGTAAGTAAATACAATGGCCATAATATTAAACAAATTCCTGGTGAGAGAGAAAGCAATAAACAAGGAATGGTCTTAGATGTACATTTTCATGGAGAACATTACCATATGATTTGGTGGCTTGTATAGTACTAGAAATCACACACACACACACACACACACACACACACACGCACACCTCAAAAGAACTCAGGTGAAATGACTGAAGATGTAATAATTTGACAAATAGTGAATATCAGAATATATCATGAAGAAGATTGAAAGACCTAATTACTCCAAACTGGTATAAGAAAATTACAAATTCATAGATGCCCTGAGAAGAATAAGGATTTCCTTTCAGAATGACTCAATTTTATACCTGAAAAAAATTAAGAGAAATGAAAAACAATGTTTGGAATATGATAATAGTTACTATGATCAGGGTCTCAGGTAGATGTCAAAATTAGTTGCTGATATATTTGTTGTTTCCTTGATATCAAAATATACTCATATATTACCATACTACCAAAATTTGGAGTTGGAGAGATACCTCAGTTGTCCTAGTGCCTGCCTTACAAGGGCAAGGATCCAGGTTCAATTCCTGGTACTGCATGCCAAGTAGCCTTGCCAGCCACCAAAAACCGGACATGGTGGCACATGCCTCTAATCTTAGCAATGGGGAGGCTGATGCAAGAGGATTACTATGAGTGTGAACTGTGTAACCAAACACTGTACCAAATAAATAAATACAATGTAAAATTTGTGCTCATTTAAACTTACCACAAATTTGATTTTCTTTTCCAAAGATAAAGTTTGATGGTTAAGCCCTTGAATAGTATACATACTTAAGAACTGATCACTAACACGTAAGTTACAGAAAGGTAAGCAATATAACTTTCCCTGAAAGAAATGGTGCTAATGCCACCTTGACCGAGAGAACAGAAGTTAATATCTCTGGCAATAAGTTTTGATGGACTCAATCATCTGCTCGCATTATGTGTAGGAAAGAACACAGTATAGACTTGCTGTATATCCATTCATAATGCAAGGGTAACCATAGCTAAATCAAACAAATCAATACTGAATGTACTTTTACTTAGTAAACAATAACTTCCATGGGGTTGTGGGTGCGAGTACTATACCCAGCTTAGGGCGGATAGCCTGAATGCATTTTGAAGAAGGCAGATTTATTCTCTAGGCCCATTGCCGCTGCTGCATTTGCTGTCAGTCTTTACCACTGCCATGTTCCACTCTGTCTTGGAGCCAGCTGCATATAAACTCAAAGCTCCAGTAACTGTGAGATAAATAAATTTTCCTTCCTTAATACTAGGTGTTGAGTATTTGACCTAGCAACAATAAAAGAGTAACCAAGACAAGTACTTATTTTTATGTTAAATATATTAAAAGTTAAATTGTTTTCCTGAAATCACTCAAGTTAATCTTTTTCTGAAATTATTTCTCTTTTTTTTTTTTTTTTGTCTTTTTGAGACAGGGTCTCGCTATGCAGTTGAGGCTGGTCCTGAGCTCACTTTTGTAGCCCAGGCTGGTCTCGAACTCGCACCAATCCTCCTGCCTCAGCCTCCCGAGTGCTGGGATTACAGGCGTGCGCCACCATGCCCGGCTTATTTCACTTTTAAAGATAATTCACACAAAATATTTAGAAACACTGTCCTAATGTCTCTGCAGGTATTATCTAAAAAGCACAGGATGATTGGAATCTTCTGCAAATAAAAGGTAAACAAAGAGAAAATTAGTAAACTGTATCATTCAACAAATGCTGAATAAAAAGCTTTTTCTATGTGCTTTGACAGAATTTCTTTAATGAAAGATTTTAGAATTCACGTAGCAAAAAGTAACATTCGCCTAAAAGATATGATCAAAATTATCTTTAAATCAAACTTTAATAAATAATTGCTTACAAAAAGAGTTTGAATATTTTCACAGTGAATAATAACATATACTCAATATTTTACAACGTAATGCTGTGTTTTTCCTACAATAATATCACTGCATTTATATTTGCTAATCATGTTACATAACAAGGAAAATTCAAAGAAAAAACTAATTTTACTTTCTTGAACATTTAGCAATCTAATGTAACAAAAACATGCTATGGGTGGAATATGTGGAATATACTACATCCAAAAGATAAATTGCAGTAGCCGGGCATAGTGGCGCATCCCTATAATCGCAGCACTTGGGAGGTTGAGGCAAGAAGATCGATGCGAGTTCGAGATCAGCCTGGGCTACAAAAATGAGCTCAAGGCCAGCCTGAACTGCACAGTGAGACCTTGTCTCAAAAAGACAAAAAAAAAAAAAAAAAAAAAAAAAAAAAAAAAAAAAAAAAAAAAAAAAAAAAAAAAAAAAAAAAAAAAAAAAAAAAAAAAAAAAAAAAAAAAAAAAAAAAAAAAAAAAAAAAAAAAAAAAAAAAAAAAAAAAAAA
>PVJA010019034.1:0-24109 GCA_004027025.1 Myocastor coypus
CTCGCTATGCAGTTCAGGCAGGCCTTGAGCTCACTTTTGTAGCCCAGGCTGGTCTCGAACTCACATCGATCCTCCTGCCTCAACCTCCCAAGTGCTGGGATTACAGGCGTGCGCCACCATGCCCGGCTCCCTAGCCCACTATAGTAGCCATTACTGTTCCTGGAAACACCACCCTTCACTATTGTCCTTGACTCAAATGTAATTACTAAATCAGTACCAGTGTCCTGAGTGACTCAAGACATTTGTTCCTAGAGAACAACTGGGCACCCCAGATCCCTAAGCTGCACCCCTAACTTGCCTCTTTCTCCCTCTTCCTTTTCCTGCCATGTACTGTAACCCCAAGCAGGCAATTGGAACTCACTGCAGTGGTCTCCAATACACATTCCTTATTTTACATAGCTTTCTTTGGGAAATTACTTGTAGATATGCTCCTGTGAAATGCATTACAAGATGAACTAAACCAAGACCTCAAAATCAATTTCTCAAAATCAAAATCATTAGCAGCAGTTTCTTACAAAACCAAATTTAAATCCAACACATAGTTTTTGGTATTTATCTGAGGGAATTAAAAACTTTATGTTTATGTAAGAACTGTCACATAGATATTTATTTGTATTTACCAAAACCTGGATATAACAAAGACTCTTTTCGGTAGGTAAATGGAGAGTAAACCTGCTGTGGGCCAGGAATATGGCTTAATGTCACAGCCCCTGCCCAGCAAGCACAAGGTCCTAAGTTTGCTTCACAGTACAAAGAGGAAAATAAAAAGAAATAACCTGCTGTATGTCTAGATAATAGAATTTTGTTCAGTTTCAAAAAGAAATCAGCTCTCAAGCCATGAAAATCCATGGAGAAAGGTTCAATGTATATTACTAAGTGAAAGAGGCCAACTTGAAGAGACTACCTGCTAGATGGTTCCAATTACATGACAATCTGGAAAAGGCAAAAGTATAAAAAGAGTCATTGCCAGCAATTCTGAGGGAGAAGAGAAGATGAATAGATAATACACAGAACATTTTTAATATAGCAAAACTGCCCTGTGTGAAGCTGCTATAGTGGATACACGATCTATTACGTTTGTCAAAACTCATAGAATGTATATTGCAAAGGGAAGAACCTCCTAAAGACCATAAACTTTCATTACTAATCATGTATCACCACTGATTCATCAAATGCACCACAGTAGGGCAAGACATTAGCAGCTGGGTAAATGGAGGGAGTGGTCATGAAGACATATATCTGAGGGAGGGAATTGTTCTTTGTTTTCTTCTTTTTCCTGTAAATCTAAATCTAGCATCCCCAATATATCTATTAATTTTTTAAATACAAATAATAATGATAAAGAGTTGTAAGTCTTCTTTGACTTAGCCTAGATCTCAGATTGAGTTGAACTGAACGTGGGCAGGGGCAGTCTGTAACCTGAGAGCACAGATAGACCCACGGGAAGTTAATGGATTTTTATAGTTTATATGTTCTTAGCCCATTTCCAGTCTCTCGGGTTTATATGTTCTCACCCCATTTCCGGTCTCCCCTGGTGTTGCGCTTGCTCGCAGAGGGCATGGCCTTTGTGCGATTGATGTCCCATGCCTAGAAATCACTGCACACATCTTTATCACCTCCTCTATGACGGAAGAGCAGCATCTAATGGCATAACAATCATTTTTGTAATCAAGGAACTTGAGTAGCTGTGAAACTAATCAATTTCCACTGCAGTGCTCAAAAGACTCAGAGACTGGCAGCCCCAGAGATTTTGCAAGTAGGAGTAAAATGAGTCCTCTGAACCTCTAGACAGTAGATATATCGGAAGGAAGGGGCTACATGCTAGAGATTGACACAGCCAGCTTTCTTCTCACACTTGGGTTTCAGAATCCTAAAAATCATACACAAGGCTTGTGGCTATGGAAATCTAACTCCTCTAAGGGGGAAAAAACTAAGGCACTGATAGTATGCTTTTATGGAATGGCTCAAGAGGATGAATGACTATAGTGAAGTCCTCAGTTAACAAGCTTTTCGGCTCTCTGCCTGGTTTGAATGTCTAACCATTCCTCAGTGCACTGCTGCTTTGAGTAGATGGTACTTGAAAAGACAGCATCAGTAATTATAAAAGAAATCCAAATCAGAACCACAAGGGATAATAATACACACTCTGTGGAATGACTAAAATTTAAAAGACTGACAATATAAAGTCCTGATGAAGATGCAGAACGATTATAACTCTCATACACTGCTGATGGGAATATAAATGTAGTATAACCATCTCAGAAGATAGGCAGTTTCTTGTAAAGTTAAGAACGATCTTTGCATAAAGCACAGCATTTCCACCACTTGGTATTTACCTAAGAGAAATGAAAACGCTTATCCATACCAGCAGTTGTACGTATGCAGCTCCCAAACTAGAAACAATAAATGAATGGACAAATAACATATGTGAACATCCTGGAATGTTACTTAGCAATAATAAGGAAAACTATGGATTAATGTGTTCTTTGTAAATTTCAGATGTATTACATGTCACCACTTATGTGAGATTCTACAGAAAGACGAAGTGTCCCATAGTAGCATAAAGAAAATCAATAGTTGCTAAGGCTGGGGAGGGGGGATGGTGTCCCAGCAAAGGGACATGAAGTATGATGGAAATGTTGTAGGTCTTGATTGTAGAGGGATGGTGGCTCTGTTTTACTATCAATACATGTCACGTGCTTGCCAGTATATGTCAAGATGTATTAAATTTTACATTAGAATTGGTACAGATATTGTACGTAAGTTATACCAATGAGATGAGAATATAAATTGTGTAACAAGACCACTGACCATCTGAGGAAAACATTTAACTTGGGAAAGAGAGGTCAAGAGGAAATACATGAAAAAGGCAAGCTGAAGAAAATACACTGCATATGGATACAAAGACATTAAAAGAATGAAAACTCACCATTATTGTCCCCAGAGAGACTTTCTGCAAACAATATGTTTACAAACTGAGAGGCTGCTATAGTAAAAGAAGAGATGTGGAAGAGAAAATTAAAGCCAAATATATGTCCATGATGTGAGACAAAGGAGTTTCACAAAGAACATAAGAAAAAGAGATTAAGTCAGAAAACATTTTGCTGTGTCAGCCCCATCCCTGGGGCACATGGAGACTGCAATTGAGCCTGGGCATGGTGGTACACACCTGTAATCCCAGCTGTAAACAGGCGGATCACTAGGAGTCTGATCTAGTAGTGAGACCCTGAATACCCTGTAGACCCTTCCCTAAAAATACAAAAAAAAAAAAAAAAATTCTAAAACTATATAGCATTTCCAAGCACATACCTAATCCCAGCACTCACCAGGCTGAAGCAGGAGGATCACCAAGAGTTTAAGGCCAGCCTGGGTTACATAGTGAGACCCTAAACAAAAAACAAAGCTATAGGGTATTTCCAAACTAAATTGAATGTCAGACAGATGAAAACAGACTCCACAGCAAGGCACAACTTGTAATTGCAGAAACTAATGACAAAGTAGAGCTGGATGTGTTAGCATACACCTGTAAACTCAGCACTCTGATGGCTGAGGCAGGAGGATCACGGTGAGTTGAGGCCTGAGCCAAATAGTGAGTTCAAGGCCAACCTGGATTACAGAAAGAGACCTGTTTCAATTAACAAATAAATAAATAAACAAACAAACAAAAGGAGGTACTTCCAGAAAGGTGGAAAAGGTTTTCACACAAATGACAAAGAATCAGAATTGCTTTGGGGAGGGCCAGCCAGATAGCTCAGCAGATTACAGTGCCTGATGATGCAGGTGCAGTGACCAGGATGCAATTTTTGGCATACTGTGCCAGTCCTGCCCCCAGGGCTCCCTGAGAGGGCAACTGAAACTGGGTGTGGTGGTGAGCACCTGTAATTCCAGCTCTTGGAAGGCTGAAAACAGGGGGATCACTATGAGTTCCATCTGTGTAATGAGACCCCATAGACCCGGTAATAAATACATGAAGAAATAATAATAATAATAATAATAATAATAATAATAATAATAATAATAAATTTTAAAAATTGCTTTGGGTTTTTTCATTACAGCATTAAAAGTGGAAGACAGTGATTACATCAAAATTGTGAATTCTGGGTGAAAATTGTATCTGATTTAGAGTGTGTGTGTGTGTGTGTGTGTGTGTTACTGAGGATTTAACTCAGGATTTGCAGTTAGCAGGCAAGCCCTGACTCTACTGAGCTGTCTTCCTGCCCTTGACTTAGAATTTAGAGTGAAGCCAAACTGTCGATTGTTATGGAAGTATACTAAAGGCATGATTGATATGTACGATCTCTGAAAATGTACTTACTGCTCATTCCTTTTAGGAAAAGACTAAAGGTTGTGTATTCATCAAAACGAAGAACTAAGTTTCCAAAGAAGTGGGAGCTATGGGCCAGGGTATGTGGAGGAAGATGAGGTGATCCGCAGGATATGCTGACAGGAAAGGCAAGCCCACGTGTGAGCCACAGCCCACCCAAACTAGGCCAGAAGGCCCCAGGACAGGCGCTTCAAGAAAATGAAATGAAGTAAACATTTGATAGACCTAGAAATATTGTGAATGGATTTAGAGAATCAACAGACAGTCTGGTGCTGAACGAGCAATAATAATACACATGCAAACTAAGCAAGTGGAAAAAAATAATCAAGACAGTTCAACCTCAGAGAGAGAAGGGAACCATATTTAACAATAAGGCACTCACAGTTCAGCTATAGATAAAATTCGTATCACCACAATAAAGTAAATACAGTGGCTATCACTGTAACTATATTTATGATATATGTGAATTGAAAACATAAAGAGATGGGTCATCTGAGTGGGTAAGTAGCAGTATAAACCTGTTATTTAGGAATTCCTAGGGAACAATGTTTACCGTGTGGGGATGGCACAGGTATACACTTATCAATACCTTTTTCGTTCTCTTGGCCTCCCCTTGTTCCTCTTCCCTTCTAGAAAGATCTATCCCCTCTTTCTTTTATCTCTTTTGCTTTGCTCTTTACTTATAATGTGGATTTCTCATGTAAGAGAAGCCAGGCATTATTTACGCCCAGGTGCCTGATTTAATTCACTCAAGGTGCACCATTTCCCTGCCAGTGACTTAAGCTAATCTTTCTTTATTATAAGAATAATACTCCAGGGGGCCGGCAAGATAGCTCAGCGGTCTAAAGGGTCTGCTTAGGCAAGCCTAAGCAACCGCAGGGACCGTGGTTCAATCCCCGACACCACATGCTGCATACTCCATTGTTCATAAATACATTTTCTTTATCCATTCAACTGTTGCTTGACATGAAGGCCACGCCCAAGAGCTACCTATTTGTAAAAATTGTGCTGCTATAAACATGGGTATGCATGGATCACTGTACTATGATGTCCTTAACTCTTTGGGGAAGATATTTAGAAAAAGAATAGCTGGGTCCAATAGAATTTCTCTTTTTAGTTGCTCGAGGAATCTCCATACTGACTTGCACAGTGGTTAGACTGTGGTGTTACAGTCTCATCATCTTAGGAGCATTTCTTTTTCTCCCCAGACTCACCAAGATTTCCTATTTATTATTTGATTTCTTAGTAATGACCACCCTTTCAGGGGTAAGGTAGAACCTAGTGATATTTTAATTTGCACTTCCTCAATGCCCAGCAATGTTGTGCATTACTCCACATGTTTAGTGGCTATCTATATTCCTTCTCTTGTGAAGTGGGTATGCCTTTTACTTGCACATTAGAAAGTATATTATTTAAAACAAACAAACAGGGACCGGCGAGATGGCTCAGCGGTCTAAAGCGCCTGCTTAGGCAAGCTTAGGCAACTGCAGGGACAGCAGTTTGATCCCCAGCACCACATGCTGCACCAGCCCCACCCCCAGGGCAGATTGAGTTGGCCCTAATCTAAATAAATAAATAAATAGTTTTAAAAAACAAACAAAAACAGGGCTAGGGGTATAGTTCAGCAGCACAGCACCTGCCTGGCAAGCATAAAGTCCTGAGTTCAATTCCCAATTTTTTTTAAAAAAAAGAAATCCACACCAAGTCATTGTCCTAGAAACCAAAGGAAGTCTGTAAAAATGTTCTGAATTAATAGGCTAAACAGACATGATAAGTAAACACAGGGCCCGACCTTAGCCTGGATTCTGTCTTGGAGGAAATGCCACTGAAGATCAATAGACAAAATGAGAATGTGGACCATAGATTGTATCAGTGCAAGTTGTAACTGTGTAAAGTTGGTAACTACACCGTAGTTACATTTTTAAAAAATCTCTGGCATTAGTAAACACTTTGGTATTTCCTAAACAGATAATAAAGAAAATTATTTCACAACTGGGAAAGGGGAAGGAAAAAATATACACAAGATAGCTAAGATAAATATGCTACTACTTTCTGTTAGTTCACTTAAAAGGTTTGTGCTTATATTGTTTGATCGATTTTACATGTCTATGTCTTGTAATCTGAGCAACAACTGTGAAGATAGAATATGCAATTATAATAACTGTGGTTAATTTCCTATTGTTTTGAAATTCTGTATCACTTTTTATTTTATTTCTCTTTAAAATAAAGAATATTAATAGGTCTGTGTATATATAGATGCCTTCTATTTTTAAATTCTTATAAATTTGAAATTATTTTTTTAAATTTATTTTCTTTTTTCTTGTTTCAGAACCTTTATTTTGTTTATTCACTCATTTTTATGGCCAGCTCAGCCCACCCCGAGGGCAGGGCTGGCACAGCATGTGGTGCCGGGGATCGAACTGCGGTCCCTGAAGCCGCCCAAGCTTTCCCAAGCAGGCGCTTTAGACCACTGAGCCATCCCGCTGGGCCCATAAATTTGAAATTATGATGAGAAAAAACTAAGCTTTTTTATATATTTAGTACCAGGTCTACGGGTCTGACTACACAGATCAGACTCATAGCAATCCTCCTGTATTCAGCCTCCCAAGTTCAGGGGTTACAGGCATGCACCACCATACTGAGTCTCAACTGCTGTCTCAGCACTCCCAGAGGGTGGAGGGGGCAGTACAGCAGGCTGGGGATTGTACCCCTCTCCCTGAGTCTGCCTAAGCAGGCTCACTGAGCTATCTGGCTGGCCCTAACTAAGCATATTTTGACACCTCAAAAATTTCCAATTAAAAAATTATGAGAAAGACTGCATATCCACCTTAAGAAATAAAATATTACTAATGAAACTGAAACAAAAATTATATCAAACAGCCTGGGTATTGAATTCATTATTTGAGTAGAACTAATAAACCACAGGCTTAGCCATAAATTAGTTATAGATTAGACATGCAAGTAGATATATTTCCATGTCCTTTTTTTTCTACCTAGAATCTGTTAATATATTTTCCTACCCAGAATCTGTTCATGTATATCCACAATAATTCAGCATATACTTTATGGTCTCAGTGATATAAAAAAAAGAGTATAGTTACAAAATTACACTGCATATTTGTAAGTAGATGTAGATAGATTTTCAAAACTTTCTCTAATAAACATAGTTTATATCTATTACCAAAATAGATGTAATTTTAAAAACCAATCTATATAATTGTGCATGTACCATATGATCATAATCATGTAAAATTACAGACAACAAAAGAATGAAAAGAAGGTATGAAAAGCCTCCTATTTTTGAGTGCAGGAACCTGGTTCTTTTTTCTTCTTTCAGGGCTTTCATTTTTTCTTAATTACTACTATAACGATAAAGCATTAGTGTTCTTTTTTTAGCCAATGAGAGTTGCAGATTATTTTTAAAATGAGCTCTTTGCTTCACTCTATGCACCCAAATTAATTCCAGGATTTTAGAAAGCTAATTTTTCAAATTGTAACACATTAGGAGTTATTAAATATTTATTAAATATTAAATGTCTTGAAATGAAGGGGGTTTTCTCAACTCAGGAATCCTAAGAGAAATCCCAGGGAAGGCATATGCTAGTGATGAATCCTGCAGGATCACGGTCAGAAGAGCATCTCAGGTCTTGACCCTGAGCCCATGGGCCTCTGCTTCCGCCCCTGCCCCACTGGCTCACCGTGGGCCCTGCTTCTTCATGCCCTTGCTCCCACCAACTGCCCACCTCTCCTGGAAGAGGCCCTGCTTGGTCCCAGTACAACAGGTACCCTTCTGATCTTGACATGAACCCATCAAGGTTCTCCACCTTCCCCATCCATCTCTTCACTCCCTGAGTCTCCTAAGATCAGGGGCTAAGGGAAGCCATTATGGCTCCCATATGCCACTTCCTGGCAAAAAGTCACAGGCTTCTCTTCCCAGCTTGGCCCAGCCTCCTGCAAAAGGGCTAGCAGGGCTGTCCTCCTCTTTTCTCCAGGATGGCATCTTTGTCATCTCTGGCGGACAAGACAGGCCATCTGCTGATCCTGTCACCAGCTGCCGTCTCGTCTTCACAGGCCGCGTCTCCTGAGAATCTCCCGACTTTCGAGCACATGTTGTTTCCCCTGCCTTTATCTTCCAGGGACTTTCAAGGTCTCCTTCTTTCACTTAGCATCACCATGGAGCCCTCCCCTAGAGACTCCACAGTGTCATATATGCCACCACGTGTACATAGACAAAAGGAAGTGCATCCTCAGAAGTATTTGAGAGCACTTACTTACAAGGACATGCAGCTCCTACAAGGAAGAAAGCAGATCCTGGCACTCAGAGTCCCAGGGGATCTTAGCTTCAATTCCCCATATGGAGCCTCAAGCCTGTGAATCACAACCCAGGCTGAAATTTTACTTTGCTATTGTTTGATAGAGATACACCCTCCACCCCCGCAAAACAAACAAACAAAAAACCTTCCTTTAGGTCAATCTTTCTTCCCACCTAAAAGGCTCTCTTCTGTATCTCCACATCGTGTGATCAGACTCAGCCTCAGGGTCCAGAATGAATGTTCTTAGGCCTGTAATCATGCTGCCAGAAACTGGGAGTGAGTGAGGGAAAGAAGAGAAACATCATCTGCAAGGATGCCAGGGAAATCCAGCCCCTGCCTAAGCACTCAGAAACCCCCGGAGGGCCTAACAGAGGCCTGTTCTTCCCAGAAAGGACGTGGACTGGGCTAGTAGTCCACCACCTATGGTCTTTGTCACCATGCCTTCCACGGCCAGGAGGGGGCTTCCCACACCTCCAGCTTCTGCCCACTAGAGGTGGACCCCCAGGAATTGTGGAGTGAGCTCCCAGTAGCTAGGAGCTGGGGCCTCAGTGGGAGAGCTGGCACCTATCACTGTGTCCCCCTTCCTTTTTCTGAACCATACAAGTTTTCTTTGGCTGTGTCTTTCTGTTACTAGCTTCCTTTGACCCTTGTTTTAAATCCTTCATCATTAGAAACGAATCCATGGGGCCTGGCAGGATGGCTCAGTGGTCTAAAGTGCCTGCTTGGGAAGGCTTGGGTGGCTTCAGGGATTGCAGTTCGATCCCCGGCACCACATGCTGTGCCGGCCCTGCCCTCCGGGCGGGCTGAGCTGGCCATAAAAATGAGTGAATAAACAAATAAAAGTTCTGAAACAAGAAAAAAAAAATAATAATAAATAATTCTTAAAAAAAAAAAAAAAAACAAAGAAACGAATCCAATCACTAATGACAGTCTTGATCAGTAGTACTAATGCCCCTGATTTCTTGCTTCCATAGATTAGACAAGGGGTCATTTGTAGTTTTCATCACAGAACTTTAGTGTTGCTTTTCCATTTTATAGCTAGGAAAACTTGAGGCACAAAGAGACAGAATTTAACTCATCCAGCAAATTGTATAAAAAAACCAAACATGAGTCATTCTCCTGGGCCTTTATTTCTGCTGATGTCATGGCATTAGGACATTTTGGCTAATGCTTTCTAATTATTCATTATTGGAAATGATCATTAGACTCAAAGCTTAGGAAGAGAAAACAAAATCTGCATGCCAGAAATAGTATTCTATCCTGTGTTATGTCTTAGATGAGGACATGGAATTTAGCCAGATATAGGACCTATTTAAAATCTTACAGAACTTTAAAACCAAACTTGAACCTTCTGGAGTTCATTTATTTATTCTTGGCAACATCCAGCTTCCTGATTCTTGGAAAGTTGCTGGCTCATTTAGAAGAAAAACTCCTGAGACTTCTTGTGCATCAAGTAGCTCTTACAAAACAAGCTTTTGAAGTGTAAAGTGTAAATGACTAAGAAGCCGAAGACAGAAGTCCTCCCGAAACACACATGGATGCAATCATCGAGGGAACACACGTTCTCGGCAAAAGAAATGCAGAATTGTTTTTCATGCCTTAAACACTGAAGAAATGGGTCTCGAGCTCAGCAAATATGGGAGTGTTTTCCCTTGGCCTGAGATCTATCCCCTTAACTAGGTGAGTGACTTAGGTTGATGCCAAAAAGCCCTGCAGGGAAGATGGTCAAGCCTAGCCCCCTTCCCACTGCTTTCCAGGTATTTCTCTCACAGTTCACTCCATGAGTAAAGACTCTATCCTTCTAATCCAAACCAGTGAGGATCATCCACTGTGGCATTCCAGAATCTTCACGCCACAGAGTCTGATCACCTAGTTTTATGACTACAGTGAGTCAGATAATGTCTCTCTGTATGGAAGGGCCTAGCACTTTCTGCTGTCAGGAAGGTGCATTTGTCTCAGATCATTTATTTCTTTTGACACAGATTGAGCCTTTTTGCTGCTTTTTTGGCCTTCAGTCATGTAGCAGGCCAGCTTTGTCTTGGCTGTGGCCCATACTTCAGCTCTCCTTTAATCCAAGATCAGTTCAAGGCTCATTAAGATTTTTGTAGTAGATTGACAACTGGTGGTCAGCTTGTAACACCCAGCTGAATTGAGCTAGCACGGTGCTGGGTATAGGAGGCCCACCCAAGGATTGTTACTGTCAGCAAAAGAGGCAGAACCTGAGGAGAAATGAAGCTCTTGGGAGCTGTAGGTTTTTCCTGAGGAGCTTGTCATGCTGGCTTTCTGATGAGCTCGGCTGGTCTCATCAACAAAAGACCTTACTATTGCTGAGAATGGCCTGAGACCTTATTGTTGCTGGGAATGGCCATGGTTCACTTTGGGGGAGCTCTGGTCCTCATTTGAGCATAGCTTCCTGGCTCCAGAGAGGAAGAGGGTGCACTGCTCAGTCTTCTGGAAAAGCTTGTCACACTGATCTTCTGATATGGACATGGCTGCTCTCATCTTCAGAGGAGCTCAAGATCTCAATGTTGTTGAAGATGGCTGTGATGTTTTTTCAGGGGAGCTCTGGTTCTTACTTTGACCATTGCTTCCTGACTCCAGTGCAGATCCCTCAGCCTGCTGGCACAGATCCTTCATCCCGCTGGCACAGACTTTCTAGCTTCCACCTATGGGCCTTCCCAGTGCAGATCCATGAAACAGCCCTGCGCAAGACATTGTCCTGGGCTCATGGCCTCCATTTGGACTTGGTGGGGGAAGGATTGTCATAGGCTATAAGTCCTCAGTTGGATCCACACAGGACATTACTGTGGGATCCAGGCCCTCAGCTGGATTCTTTGCTCTTTAGTGTGTGGACAGACTTCCAGCACTCTTTTTGTGTATGACTCTTTGGATGATTATTACAAAATAATCTTATATATAAGTGTCTTGTATTGTATTGTTTTTCCTTGAGAACCCCAAACTACCAACAGATTTCTTAGCCATTTCCTCTGTATTGTATATTAGAAAAGATGAAGCTCTTCTAAAATAGTTGATGTATGTCAAAGCAAAAAATAAATAGAAGCAACTGTCTAATATTTAGAAACTGAGTTTGGGTTATTCACAACCACAACTTATAGTTTCCCCTTTTGGATGATCCAGGGAGAAGGTTTTGGGGGCTTTGTGTGTGTGTGTGTTTGTTTTCAGTTCCAGGGACTGAACCTAGAGCCTTTGCACTAAGCTATATCCCCAAAACTTTTATTTTATTGTTGTTTTAGTCTAAGTTGCTCAGGCTGGGCTTACACTTGCAATCCTCCTGCCTCCACCTCCCAGAGTTCTGGAATTACAGGTATATATTATCATGCCTGGATACCAATGAAAGTATTTTAAACTCTCCCCCACCACTCCATTATTAACAGGCACCAAGCTACAGTTGGGCAGAGTCTGTCCCACCAAGGTTCATGACTGGAAGCTTTGTCCATGTGGCACTGTTGAGATGCTGAGCTAGGAGTTGAGCTTGGTAGAAGATAACCAGGTGGAATGGGTCGATGCCAGTCTCATGGAGCAGGTTGGACCTCTCAGAGGTGAGTTCTTATAAGAATGGGATGATTCCACTCCTCATCTCCTCTGCATTCTTCCATTTCTCTTTCTGTTTCTCCACCATGCTGATGCAGCCAGAGCTACCATTGCTAGAAAGTTTCTACCTCTATCCACCATAATCCTAAACCAAGCCTCCTACAACACCTTCAGCCTCAGGAATTCTGTTAGAGCAACACAAACCAAACCAAGATAGAACATACCCCTCCCATGCAACTACTATACATTTTCAAGGCAATTTTCAAACTAGTTCCTAAGATTTTAATCATTCCAAACCTCCCCACCCTTTTGAAAGATGACAGCCAGGAGTCAGGGGAGCAGATGGGACTTGGGAGTGAACCGACCCACACTTGAATCTCTGCCCTCATTAGCTTTGTGGAACTGAGCAACTTACCTGATGTTTCTGAACCAAAGCTTCCTTCTACAGACTTCAGGTTATGATTCTCAGCTGGCTGTCAGGGTAGTTGCAGGGTTCAAGTGAACTGATGTTCAAAACTGACCAGCCCTTATGAGATGCTCAAAATCTGGGACACTTATATTATTGTTGTTCGGTAATATCCTTCTATCACAGATGGTGCAAGGACACTCCAACCTTGGGGCCCTTAGCCACAGCTAAGGCCACCCTCTAAGATAGACCTGGGGGAGCCCTGGGTGCTCTTCTTCTCTTTTTGCTCCCTCCACCCCTCCAAGAGAGGAGAGTGTAGACCCAGGAGGGCTGAAGTGACTCACTTAAGGTTTCCCAAACAGGGTAGGCCCTCCTGAAGGGACCTCAAAATTGTCACTCCTCACTATGTCTCCAAGTTTTGAATGGAGATGGAATATTTTAACATCAGCTCTTTCTTTCTCCTAACTTATCTCAACCTTTGACGTAAGCATAAAATCAGCCATTGCCTGCTGTGTGATGCAGCTGCCTACAGAAGTGTTGGCTAAACATCCAGCTACGTAGCGAACACCTGAAAGTGTGAATCTAGAGTTTAGGAAAGGAGTGAGAGGTGGAAATGTGGGTTTGGACATCCTCTCTCAGAGCTGTTGGTTGACCTGCCAGGCTGGGTACAGACTCTGAGAAGCTAATGAAGCTGAGCTACTGGGTGACAGGCGATGTGTAATACAGCCAGCTACGCAGTCTGGGAAACTCTGAAAAAGAAACACTAGCAGGGAAGAGCTTACTTGAGACAATATTCAAATATATTATAAAGCTAGTTTGAAGGAAAAAAACAGGACAATGCCAACAATGGAAGCACACGGACCATAGCACACACAAAGCAACCGCATATGTGATCAATTAATAGTTTGCAGATCATTATATTGATTATTAGTTATTTGAAAAAATTGAATTAGGTCTTAAAGCAACGACAGCATTTACCATATGTTCCAGGAGATGCCCTAAATGGAAGAGTAAGCAAGTTCCCTGGGTCTCCAAGTCACATCATCCGGGATTGTCACCCAACCATTGTTGAGCTTGATATGCTTGAGATTTTTTAAGAACTAATTATAATGAGAAAGAAATGGCAATGAGACAGTTTCAAAACAGGTTAGTAGGACGATTACAATAATTAACACATTGCATATTGTTGTCTTCGTAGTACTTATTCAGAGTACAACATGAAGAGATGATATTTTGTCTAAACACTATTAGCACAAATATTCTCATCAAACTAAGAGAAAGTAACTATATATCTATCCTATTTTATATATACAGATATATAAATGGTCCTTCATTTATATCCCCCTTTTCTCATTTTGTTTTGTCAGAAATGTTCCATGGCCATTCAAATAGTGTAGGTGCATGAATTCAGCAAAGTAACCCAACATAATCCAATGGCCCATAATAGTAGTGGGTTATCTGAGATATGCCTGAAATTTAATGCTTTGTTGTGTTAAGGCATTGAGATTTAGGACCTGAAGATTGTAGAAGCTGTTGTTAATTATCTCAAATGACACCCCTTCACATCTTGTGGGACCTATCAAGATCGAAATGAATGCTAATTAGGACAAGAAACAACAACAAAAAAATTTTTAAAACGGGGAGAAAATAAATGTTTCTTCCACCCCCAGTGAGGTTTTCCTAGGCCTCTGAGCAGTGGAAGAAATTACAAAAGGAAAGATCTATCGTTTGCATACAGATTTTTAAATCCACTTGAAGCAGATTTGAATCTTTAAAAACAGAAATGAAAAACAACTGGGAACAGACTCTTTGCAGCCCATGTGATGAAGGGTTAATATTATATTTAAAGAACTCATAAAGATGGAGGCCAGGGAGAGAAAGGATTATCTGAGGGGAAGCTTTAATCATAGCTGGCTTGTTCTGATACCTAAAATGTCTCTGAATTCTGTGTTTCTGCCAATTGGTTTGTGTTCCGTACATGCAAACTGTATTTAACATTGGCTCCAACCCAACCTAATTAGTAAAGTCAATCTGCCGCAAAGAAAAGATCATTATAATGCTTCGAGCAGCCAAATGTCCATGGTGCTTCTAGTATGTGCTATTGGGCCTTCTCCACACGACTGCTCCCCTCTGTTGGTGGGAGAAAAGTAGAGCCGCCTGTATCCCTCCTTCCAGGATCTCTAAAGTAATGGGACTGTCCGCAGGAACAAGCTGGAGCAGACATGAGGAAATGTGAAGCGGTTTTCAGAACTAATCCTGCTAGGATTCTTTGGGCCAGGCAGTTGCTGAATTATAGCACAGCTCCCACTTGCAATGCATTACCTCATTGCATCCTCAAGCTACCCTGTACTTAGGCATCATTCCTCCTGTTTTTCAAAAGAGAGTGAAGAGGCTCCAGTTGAAGAAATAATTCACCAAGATTATAAAAGGAACTGGCAGAGCCAAGGCCTGAACGAATGCACAAGGAGCATTCACATCAGCTCCTGATGAGCCCAAGTAAAGCTCAGAATGCCACCATGCCCTGGCAGGGCACAAGGGACATGGGGGCTGTGGGAGAATGGGTATAAGAGGAGGCAAGGTTTGCACCTGAAATGTTATCCCCAGGCTTGTCTCCAGGGTGGTTCTGTTGGAAGAGAGTGGAACTTTTAAGAAATGGAAATTTGGGGCTGGCAAGATAGTTCAGTGTTCTAAAGTGCCTGCTTAAGCAATCTTAGGCAAGTGCAGGGACCATGGTTCAATCTCCAGCACCACATGGCACACCAGCCCTGCCCCTGGACTGTGCAGAGCCAGCCAGGGGAAGAAAGGCAGGAAGGGAGGGAGGGAGGGAGGGAGGGAGGGAGGGAAGGAGGGAAGGAGGGAGGGAAGGAGGGAGAAAGGTCACCAAGGTGATGCTCACCTATAATTTGAGCATCCGGAAGGCTGAGGCAAGAGAATCACTTTACATTTGAGGCTATCCTGGGCTACCAGTGAGTTCAAGTTCAGCCTGAACTACATAGCAAGACCCCATCTTTAAAATAAAATAAAATGAGGACCAGTGGAAAGAACTTGTCCTTGAAGAGGAGGCATCAGGAGCCCAGCACTTTCTTCTTCCTCTGTTTTTGCTCCCTATAGATGAAGTGAATCATTTTACTTTGCCGTGTGCTCAGCCATGATGCACTCATTGCCAAGAGCGGACAGCACATCCGAGCTTATTGATAAAGAATGGGAAGCTCCATAGCTGGGAGCCAAGACAAATCTTTTGTATTTATAAGTTAACCTTCTCAGATAGCAATGAAAATCGAACAGCAGAGCAAAAGTGCAGCTACCAGCTACTTTCAAGGCTGAAACAACAAAGGAAAATCCAGACAAAACATATGAAATAGCAGCTTTTAAAATAATGGAAAAGAGGGCTGGCCAGATAGCTCAGTGCACTAAAGTACCTGCTTAGGCAGACACAGGGACTGGGGCTCAATCTCCAGCATGCCATGTGGGCCCCGCTCCCCAGGGTACACTGAGATGGTGATTGAGACTGTGTGTGGTGACATGCACTTTAAATCCCAGCACTTGGGAGGCTGAAAACAAGAGGATCACTAAAAGTCCAGTCTGCGTCATGAGACTCTGTAGACCTTGTACTAAATACATTAAAAAAAAAAAAAAAAAAAAAAACTGGGAAGATAACTCTGTTCTAAGCATCTGTCTGGCAAGTGCAAGGACCCCAATTCAGTCCTTGGTATCAGATGCTGTGCTGACCCCCTGAAACCTATAATCCCAGTGCTGGGGAGGCTGAGACAGGAGGACCACTACAAGTCTCAGTTGTATAGCAAGACCCTGTACCAAATAAATAAATCAATCTTTTAAAAGCTAAAATAATGGAAAATAGGAAAAAGACAGTGATCCCTGCAAGAGAGGAAACAGGGAGCCTTACAACAGCCCTATCTAATGAGCTAGAGAGACTCCAGACCACGATGCTCAGAGCATGAGTACAGCCCAGCCCAGTGATCTTCTTCCTTTCTTTTTTTTTTTTTTTTTTTCTTGTTATCTAAAGAGAATAAAAGCCAGGCGTGGTGGCTCACACTTGTAATCCCAGCACTCAGGAGGCTGAGGCAGGAGGATCAGTGCAAGCTGGAGACCAGACTGGGCTACAAAAGTGAGCTCAAGGCCAGCCTCAACTGCATAGCAATACCCTGTCTCAAAAAGACAAAAAAAAAAAGAACAGAGGGAGCTGTACAGAGAAGAAGTCTGGCCATCTAGGGCATCCTCCCTCTGCCTGGAGCTTCCTCTGATCATTGTATTCATGCATGTGGGGAGATGGCCCAAGACCAGGAAAGAGGAGAAAGTCCTGAAGCAGATTGGGAAACCTAAAAATACATGAGGCTTTGAGTAAAGTACCCAGAAAAGTTTTATCTAATTTCTGGTGTGGAAAATAGCCCTACAATTAACTCTGTTCTGGTTCTGCCTAATGAAATTTAAAAGTGAGATCCGAGGAGATCAACTTGTTTTCAAGTATTTTATCTATTCCCAAGATGGAGCTCAATAATATTTATTTTTATTTTCTTTTATGCATGTATTTAGTACACGTTCTACAGGGTCTCACTACACAGATCAGACTTGTAATGATTCTCCTGTTTTCAGCCTCCCAAGCATTTGGGATTACAGGTGCATGCCACCATGCCCAGTCTCAATCAGCATCTCAGTGTGCCCCGGGGACCAGGCATTAAGGCATGATGGAACCACAGTCCCTGCATCTTTCTAAGCATGGAGGCACTTTAGTCCACTGAGCTTTCTGGCCAGCCCTTCAATAATCTTACAGAAATTTAAAAAAAAAAAATTCCCGAGCAGTCAACAAGGTAAAATTCACAGTATCTGACTTCTAATAAATAACCTTGCCTGAAAGTTGAAGAATAAAATGCATAATAAGGAGAAAAATAGTTGAATCTGACTCAGAAATGACACAGTTAAATTAATAGACAAGGCATTAAAACAGTTATGATAACTGCAGTCACTATCAGATGTTCAAGAAGCTAAAAGAAAACTGAAACATGTTTATTAGAGACATGAAAGATTTTTATCAAAAGAGCCCAATCATATGTCTAGAGATGAAAAACTACAGTGTTGGAGATGAAAAACAAACCAGATAAGGTTAGGTACCACCAGAAAAGAACAGTAAACTTGAAAATACAGCAATAAAAATTATCCAAAATAAAATACTGAGAGACAAAAAAAATACCAAAGCAATTGAAGTTTGCCAGTGAGGAAAAGGCAAAAATAATTTTGAGGGCCAGGGAGATAGCTTGGGGATCTAAGCATCTGACTGGCAAGTGCAAGGAACCGGATTCCATCCCCAGTACCGCATGCCGTGCCAGCCCCATGTCGCTGTGCCAGCCCCATAGGAGGATCACCATGAGTCTGAGCTGTGTACTGAGACCTTGTACCAAATAAATAAATAATAAATAATGATTTCTAAAATTTTTTTAGGGTTTTTTTTTGCAGGACCAGGGTTCAAACTCACGACCCTGCACTTGCCAGGGAGGCACTTGTGCCACAGAGCTATCTCCCTGGTCCCTAGTTTTTTTAAATAATAATAATTTTGCAGAAATAATGCTTGGAAATTTTCCAAATTTGATGCTGATGATATACGCATATGCAAAAAGCTCAACAAAATCCAAGCACAAGAAAGGAGAAGAAAATTACACTAAGACATAGATCATAATCAATTGCTTAAAATCTAGCAGAAAGAGGATGTCTCAAAAGCAATATACTTTCTGAGCTACAGAGGAACAGAAAGAACCATGGAAAGATATTTCCCATTAGGAACAATGAGAAGGAACATTTTTTAAAGGAAGGAAGGAAGGAAGAAAAGAAAAGAAAAAGAGTTTTTCAAAATTAAAGACGATGGGGGGCCCTGCGGGATGGCTCACTGGTCTAAAGCGCCTGCTTGGGGAAGCTTGGGTGGCTTCAGGGACCGCGGTTCAATCCCCAGCACCACATGCTGCGCCAGCCCTGCCCTCGGGGTGGGTTGAGCCGGCCATGAAAATGAGTGAATAAACAAAACAGGGGTTCTGAAACAAGAAAAATAAATAAATAAATAAATTTAAAAAAAAAAAAAAATTAAAGACGAGGGCTGGAGATAGAGCCCAGGGGTGGAGTGCTTGCCTCACTTGGCCAGCTCCAAGTGCAGGGCTCCACAGCAGGAGAAAAAAGAAGAGAAAAAATGAGAGCTGAAGTCCTACACATGAAGAATTCATCCAAGTAGACCACAAGGAATGTTGAAGTATTTCAGAGAGAAGACAAATGATATCAGGCATGCATATGGACTGGCCTCAAGTCATGAGGAGCCTTGGAAACAATAACTATGTGTCTACATATACCATTTTTTTTTCTTAATCTTTTTAAAACACAGACTATTTAAAGCAAAAGTAATTAATATGTATTGGAAGGGGAAGCAGAAGTATATTGCGATGTTTCTATACTCCACATAAATTGGTATGTCATAACTTAAAAAATAAAAGGTGATTGTGTAAAATATACACCATACACCAGAAAGCAGCCACTCAATATAAGTACAGCTGATAATTCTACAAATGACTTAAAAAGAAAAGTGCACAATTAATTTAAAAGAAGGCAGAAAGAGGTGTGTGCAAAAACACATACCAAGGTGTCAGATCTGAACCAACGGTATTTAAAAAAAAAAAAAAAAAAGTAAGTGTACAGTCTTGCTACAGCAAACAGAAACAACAAAATGACACCCAGGATTTGGAGGCAGATTTATGTTACATTGATGAGCACCAATCTGGATCATTCCCCAAACATCAGGCCCTGACCTCTGGTGATCTAGGACTTACATAGGGAAAGCAAGCAGGTAGGTAGTACCGAGGGAGAATGGCTTGTCAGTTGGGGATTGGTTCTTACCAGGCTGGCCTCAGCCTGAAGAGCTGGGATCACACGTATGCACCACCAAGCCCAGCTCTGAAGAAACACACTTGAAAGATAAAAACACACATTATGTCAGAATGAAAGAGATGGCGTGATGGTAAATTTCAGCTGTCAGACTGATTAGATGAAGCCCTGCTCAGCTAAGACAAAGCACCTGTGTGTGTGTCCAGGGGCTTTCTGGAAGAGACTGGCATTTGAATGGGCTGACTGAGCAAGGAAAGATCCACCCTCCCCGAGGTGGGCAGGATCTGTCAGCTGAGGCCTGAACAGAATGAAAAAGCAGGAAAAAAAGATGAGCTTATTGCCACATTTTCTCTGAGGCTGGGACACCCTCCTTTTTTCCTTGGCCATGTGCCCAAGCCTTTGGAGTTGGGACTTGCATGGACAGCTTTGAAGGCCCTTGCCTTGCAGCTGAGTTTAAGACACAAGCTCCCCTGGATTTAGATGGAGCTACACGAACAGCTTCCCTGGTTCTTGACTGGGCAGACGGCCACTCATGGCACATGGGCGCCTGCGCTAGGTGGAAGCATTTCTGCCAACGGTGGAATACATCTATGACAGTGGTTCCCTAAGGATGTAATGGAGCCATACATTTCCTACAGCCTCAGCACTTCCCAGCAGTCATAGCACCATAGTGTGAAGTGTTGTTCACAAATGTGTAGCAATGCTGGTGTAAACAACTCCTCACCCTACTCCTATAAAAGCACCACACACAACTAACTGTGGTATACAACACTTGATAGTGATAGACTACTGTGCTCCTGGTTGATACCTTTACTGAACTATACTTGTAATTGTTATTTGAGAGTGTAATTCTACTTATAAAAACAGTTTTCTAGTTACATCAGTGTCAGCCTCTTACATCTTGTGTTTCCTGCTGCTCTGGATTGCTGTAAAAGGCCTTATCAAGGGCCCTGCCTTTTCGATCCAGGTGTAAATGTGCTCAGATGCTCACACAATGACTAAGTCACCTAGTGATGTCACTGTCAGAGTACTAAGCCTGAAATCAAGGAGCTGGCAGGGCAGTGACCTCTAGTGGGCCTGGGCTAGGGCACTGTAACTTCCTGTGTCCCTAGTGTCCTTTTTTATTTTCAATAGGAATGCTGTCATTGGCTCTCATGTTGATCCTTCACATCTGTGAACACCCTGCCTGTTTCCAAATGCAGCCAGAGTTACATTCTGCAGACATGAATTTTTTTTATTGTATTTTTTTTTTCTTGTTTCAGAACCTTTATTTGTTTATTCACTCATTTTTATGGCCAGCTCAGCCCGCCCCGAGGGCAGGGCTGGTGCAGCATGTGATGCCGGGGATCGAACCACGGTCCCTGAAGCCGCCCAAGCTTTCCCAAGCAAGCGCTTTAGACCACTGAGCCATCCCGCCAGGCCCCAAGAATTTTGAAGGGGCGCTATTCAACCCACTGCGCATGCTGACACTAGCTAAAGGAAAACAAAAGCGCGCTCGATTTCAGAGCAATATTCTATTTCACTCTAGCAGTCTTCTAGGAGTATATGGCACCACCTCTGCGGGTGAAGAAAGGATCAGCCAATGAAGAAACCTGAACATTCCAAATGCTTACACAAGTAAGCACACACACACACACACACACACACACACACACACACGCCCCTGCTAAAACCACAAGTAGATAATCTATAGAAACTAGAAATCCTGGGCCAGGGAGATAGCTCCTTGTCATAAGTGCCTGACTGGCAAGTGCAAGGTCATGAGTTCAAACCCTGGTCCCACAAAAATAAAAAAGAAAGAAAGAAACTAGAAATCCTGAAAATCACTATGTCCAGCTTGGCCCAACTGGTATTTATAGAACATGCCACCACTTACATTCCCCTTAGGTATACATGTGACACTTGACAAGCAAGAACATGCTCTGTTTCATAAATCAATCGTCTATAACTTTGAAAGTAGACAGCTCAGGCAAAGTATGTTCACTGACTGCAATGGAACTAAATTACAAATCAGTAGGACCCAGGGAGATAGCTCAGTAGCATAAGCACGTGCTTGACAAGCGCAGGGGCCTGTGTTCAATCCCTGGTACCACAAAAAAAGAGAAAAGAAAGAAAGAAATCAATAGCAAACATCTCTGGGAAATTTCCAACATATTCAAGAACTAATATACCTCTAAATAACCCAAAAGCCTCAGGAAGAAATCAAATGCCTCAGTCCCCTTAAATTTTTGCATTACACTACCCCATACATAAGTACAATTAAAAAAAAAAAAAAAACAATAAGCTGGGCTGGCAAGATGGTTTGGCAGTCTAAAGCACCTGCTTAGGAAAGCTTAGGCAACTGCTAGGACCTCGGTTCGATTCCCAGCACCACATGCTGAGCCAACCCCACCCTCGGCAGGCTGAGCTGGCTGTAATAAATAAATAAATACTAAATTGTAAAATAAGTGAGCTCAAGGCCACTTTAAAATAATAATAATAATAAACTAAACAAACAGTATTAGTGTACTCTCCCAAAAAGAAAGTATTTTTAAGTGAAGGAAATAAAAATACAGCATATCAAAAGTTGGGAGATGCAATTAAAATAACACTTGGACGGACTTTTATAAACCAACATGCTCATACTTAGGAATAAGGGTCAAAATGACCTGAATCTGCACATTTAAGAAACTAATTTTAAAAGTGAGTGAAGCCCAAAGAAAATAGAACTCAGTTTTTAAAATATCAGTGAACTCAACAGCTCAATATATACTGAAAGTGACACTAATATTGACAAGCCTCTAACCAGACTGATAGAAGGAAAAAAGGAAGACATTAATTGTTGATGTCAGGAAATGAGAGAAGCCATTAAAAGGGTAAGCAAACATTAATCCTGGTAGCCCAATACCTATTAAAGAAATTTCCTTTATATCTGAAAATATCCTACAAATAGAAAATGCATCCTAGACCAAGGCAACTTCACTGATGAACCACATCAAATCTTGAAAAAGAAATAATTCCAAGTTGACACAAACATTTCTGAAAGGTTAAAGATGAGATACTACTTCTCAACTCACTCAGTGAGGAAGGCATAACCTCTCTGATAGCAAAACTAGGCAGACATTAGAAGACCAGCAAACCAGTGAGCAACGTCCCTAGTAGGCATCAGTTTGAAGAATAAAATTATAGATTTGAATCTGACAACATATAGTGAGGACAACTGCTAAAGATGAGCTTCCCTCCAGAACTCAGATTGTGAAACCCTACCTCCATGGTGATGACTAAAGGTGGGATGCTGGGGAAGGGATCAGGTCTGGAGGGTGGGTGGGACCTTCGCCTCTTCTACCAAATACAAGAGTAAGGACAGCAAGAAGACCCTCTGTGAACCAGCAGGGGATTCTGATCAGACAATATGGCTATAGATGTCTTGATCCTGGCCTTGCTGTCCCCTGCTGTCCCCTGGAGTAGTAAGAGTTTCTGTTGTTTATAAGCCAGCTCATTTAAAGTATTTTGTTATAGTACCCTAAACAGAGGAAGACAACAATGTATCATAATGTAATGAGGCTTATTTCAGTAATATAATATTGGCTAAACATTAGAAATTATTTAATTAAAGGGCCAGCCAAATAGTTTGGTGGGATTAAAGTGCTGGCTAGCAGGTGCAGGGGCTAGGGGGCTCTATGCTCAGGACTGCCATGCTGGCCCTGTCCGCAGGGTACACTGAGATAGCAATTGAGACTGGGCATAGTGGTATGCTGTAATCCCAACTCTCCGGAGGCTGTCAACAGGCAGAGCAATATGAGTCTGATCTAGTAGTGAGACCCTGAACACCCTGTAAAACCCCTCCCTAAAAATAAAAAATAAAATTATTTAATAAAGTATGATCATCACTAAAGAGATAGAAAAAACATTTGACATAATCCAACATGCAGCCAGGTGTGATGGTACACCCCTACAATTAAATGTAAAAACAAAAAGTCAAAACCTAGTCCCTTCTCAAAAGCATCAACAAATAGAAGAGGCCGGTCATGGTGGGGCATGCCTGGAATCCCAGCACTCGGGAGACTGAGGCAGGAGGATCACTGCAAGTCCGAGAGCAGCCTGGGGTGCTAACAAAGTGATCTCAAAGCCAGCCTGGATTGTGTATCAATGCCCTGTCTCAAAAAAACAAGAAAGCAAAAGAAGAAATTTAGAAATAAATCTAACAAAAAATATACAAAAACTGTGCCCCAAAATTTAACAAAGCACTGGTGAAAAATAAATAAATAAAGATAGCCTAAATAAATGAGCATACCATGTTCAAAGTTTGCATCACTTAATACTGTTATTTTTTTGGTTTGAGTTGTTTGTTTGTTTGTTTGTTTGTTGAGATAGGGTCTTGCTATGTAGTTCAACCTGGTCTTAAACTCACTATGTTGCCCAGGTTGGCCTCCTGCCTCAGTCTCGAGTGTGAGATTACAGACATGCACCACTAACCTCTCTTTAATGCTACTAAGATATCCGTTTTCCCTCAAGTGGATCTATACATTCAACACCATCTTAAGTACAAGCTCAGGCCTTTTTATAGAAATGAACATGCTTTTACAAAATTTATGAGACTCTGAGATGCTAACATAGTTAAAAATAACTTTGAAAAGAAAAAACAAAGTTGGAAGATTT